>JALDNG010000023.1:3360000-3522500 GCA_024349245.1 Neodontobutis hainanensis
TAGTAATGATGCACCTTTCAGAGACATTAATTATAAACTGAAAGACAATAGTAATAATATCAGTTTTAAATGACAGTATAAGTTTTAAGCAGTGTTTGTTTAATTTAGATTAAAACTCACTTTGAAACGGAGGATCTTAAATCTCAAAATAATACAAAAGTGAAACAGTAAGCTTTTCACTGACTCCTGACAGTCTCCCCTTTCCTGAGCTTGTTGCTATGCTATTTTTGCAGCTCAGTCCAGCAGCAGAAAACTAATGGCAGTGAAACTTGAGCTGCACTGTCAGTTTGCTCTCTGAGACTTCAGTCCAACATTACTGACAACTAGCTCACAGGGCACACATCACATGCTCAACCCGACTGACAAGGTTTGTTTTATAAGTGAAATACAGTAATGATATGTATCTTTCTGACTGCGAGGGTGATTTCATTATGTATGAGGAGCAGCTGGACTGGCAACTCTTCAGTGAAGTTTCGGACCCTCTCATACATACATTCACACGGCACATATTCTAGTATTTTTTATTCTTGCACACATAGTGGGCAGACTGGTGCCTGAAATGTTATGCCGTGGCTAAAGTTTTGTGTAACCCTTAGAGGCTGCTTTCAACATTAGGACTGTGAAGAAGGTTCACTTCCATTGTATCTTAACTGAGATCATTTTTTGTCATCAACCTCATGATTGGGTCACTTTTCTGCAAAAATCTTGTCTCTCATAACATATTTCAAAAATTATAACTACATGTTGAAAATCAAAATGTTTAACAATTAAATTTAAACCCAACATGTCAAATATTTAACTTGTTTCAAACTTGTGATAACAATGTTCAAACATGCCACACCATGTGGGGGCACAGGACCAGCTGGAGTCAACTGTGTACATACATTATCAAAGACACATGCAGACCAATTACTTGCCACCTAAAAGCTCAGTGAACCGTCTTTGTGAAGGTAACACCAGGAGGCAACAGCACACAAAACAGAAGGGAGATGGCGAATGGGGCTGGTAATTATTTTAGGTAAAAATAAATTATTTTTCTCTCTTCTTCTCGCCTCTCACTTTCCCTTTGAGACAACAAGCCAATATTCATGTTCCCATTGTACCAAATATCGGCAGGAGTCCAACACATTTTTGATCATTTTCAGTACACAGCATGTGGGCTGTACAGTATGTTTGTGCATTGATAATTTCCATGGCCATTATGTATCATCTGGATATATGTGAAAGATTCTTCTCTAATTGCTTCTCTGTGGGTATTTCTGATTTGAAAGATTTTCTTATTACCTCAACAGTTTCAAAGGCTTTATATTTCAGTCTAGAGTAGAAACATGACACGATGATGGCTATTAGACTGTGTGCTTTTATACTGTACTTCTGCATCAATGGCCATTTGTATTTAACATGCATTTTAAATTTCAGACACTTTCAATAAATTAGCCTGTATAAGAATGCTTGTACATAATTTTCAAAACATAATCAAAAAACACAAAAAAAACATGCACATTCTGTGATTTACATGTGAAAGAATATATTAACTTCAAAATGACTTCATCTGGAGAGTTCATCTGGTTTAGGCTTACATGAACCATATAGCCACCCATGCATTCTGGTCCAAAGGTCTGGGAATACGGCACACATTACTCATAATCCAAGGGTTGTTGAGTAATATTAGAGGGTGGCTTAGATTTATGGATGGCATTCTTTGGGCTGTGAGATAGACGTGTGCATGTGCATGGCTTTGTTGTATTGTATACACCTGTGTGAGCGTGCACGTATAAATGAACAGCCCATATGTCTGAGCCACACAGAATTACTTGTAATGTGATAAAGATAAATCTGGATCCTAACACCACCTGACACAGCTAGTTTTATGTAGAAACACAAACAAGTAGGGTTCATATGCACCATCTTGACAAATAGAAGGTTATTATATGTTACATTTGCAAGCTTCTAAATAGTGTTACGTTTAATTAAACATTAAATCAAATCTTGTGTTTTAAGAAAAAAGTTTCATCAACTAAGGAGATGGATAATGACATTGCAAATGTCAAACTGTAAAACCTTGACTGCAATGACTTTTGCTTTAAACCATGGATATTAAAAAGAAAAAAAATGTGTATTATGGAAAAACTGCTGCTAGGCAACACTGATCGAACGTTCAGTCAAAAGTCCTCTTTCCCATAAAAGCGTAAAATGTTAAACTTGTATTTCCATTCTCTGTTACTTTGCCAGCGGTATATGAAGTGCTGCAGTTAACGTAAACACTTGAATGTAAACAATATGAAAACAAATACAAGGGGCAAAAGAAGAAGAGTTGAATTCTTCACTAACCTTTCCAGTTACAGTTTCCTAACCCAACCATTAGTACATCCTAACCCTAACCCATCCTAACACTAAACCAAATGCAGATTCCCATGGTTCTGTGTGCATCCAGGCCAAAGTCCTTTAGAAGGACAGACTCATCCCACACACCACACCTGCTGATTGCCAAGTCTGTAGTGACAGACACATTTGCTTCTTCATTGATCAATACACTAAATTAAACAGCAATCCAGGGGATTAGAATGGGCTCACAGGCAGAGAGGACACACTGCTACGTTCACAAACACACACTAATTAAAAATGTGTGTGTCACGGTGTTGGCATATTTCTGTGTTTATTTGGACGTGCGGTCCCCTTTAAGCTCGGCGATACCTCAGCTGATTAGTGTAGGGAACGCCCAGCACACCTGAGAAATTATGGAGACCAATGAGGTGTGCTGGGTTTGGGTTTAAAAAGGGCCCAATTGCGGGAAAGAGGGGGGAAAAAAAAAAACAAACGGAGGACAACGGGGCACCAACGGAGGACAGAACGGCGAAAGAGAGGAAAAGCCGGAACAGACGGAGAGGTACCGCCAGACGAAGACAGCAGCGCGGAAGAAAGAGAGAGAGAGACGGAGCTCCGGGAGCTGCAGACGCCGTGAGGGCAGGCTCGTACAACGCTCACTAATCGATAAACTAGAGGGAGGTGTCCGCACCTGAGGGGAACTCTATACTTACCCGAACTGTACGATTCTGTGCCTGAGACTATCCGTTGCCTGTTTACAGCGCATCCCTGCCGCTACGGAAAAAGACGAGCCAGGACCTGAGAACTGCCGCCTGTGTTCCCGCGGACGGAGGAAGAGCCTTTGTACAACGCTGCAAAACACGATAAGTAAAGGGACGTGTCCCAAATAACGCTGTGTGCTGTGGCCTTTGACCTGAGTTTCTAGACTGTCGGTTGAACCAGAAACTGTTGTGTGTTTTAGTGAGTTAAAGTGGTGAAGGACTGGGAAATCCGAGGCCAACAGGACCGCCGGGAGGGCAGTGAAGGACAGACTTACCGGGCTCAGAAGGACGGCTGAAGACTCGGAATAATCCCCAGCTCCAACCCTTTTTTTTTCCTTTTAAACTTCTTTTACCCTGGCCTTTTACCATCGTCACTTGGACTCTTTTAAATCTTGATTAATAAATTGTGTTTTATTGTAAACTCGGTCCCTCGCATTCTTTGTGGTACCTTTCGGTGATCAGAACGAACCAGGCCCTCAGGGCCCCCGTGACAGTTTTGGCGTAGTTGACAGGATCACCAGTACCACAAAGAAATGGAGCGAGCGGGACCCAGTAGCGGTACGGCCATTAATGCTAACTTTATGGTACCATGGTTACGCATGGGTGCCAAAGTTTAGTGGTGAACCGGCTAAATTTGGGGAATGGAGAATACAGGTGGAGGCTATGCTGAGGGCACAGGGCCTGAACCAACAACAACAGGCTGATTTTGTCTTGGGGGCGCTAGAAGGGGACGCTAAGAGGGAATTGAGGCTGGCCGGGCCAGAGGAGAAAGCCACCAGCACCAGAATATTGGATCTGTTGCAGACTTTGTACGCACAGCCGGCGTCCAAAACGCAGGCCCGCACAGACTTTTTTAGTTGTAGGCAGAGGGTGGAGGAATCAATTAACGCCTTTTCTCTGCGCTTGCGGGAATCTTTTCTCAGGTGGCAGGAAAGAGACGAGGGTGGGACCGAGGATGCCGAGGACCTCCTCCTGGATCAGCTGATGGTGGGCCTGCGGAGAGGGCCAATTAAACAGGAGCTTAGTCGCCAGTTGCGCCGGCGGGACGATTTGTCTTTAAGGCCGCCTGTAAGGAGGCCCGGGCGCTGGAGCGAGAGCTGCAGGAGGACACTGAATCGGCCTTCGCCAGCTACGTTGCCATGGGGGGCCAGTCAAAACCTACCGGGGTAAGATCTGACCAATTGAAAGAACAAATCCACTCTGAACTAAAGGCTGAGCTGCTAAAGGAATTGAAAGATGAGATTACAGAACAGATGAAAACCCTTTCCTCCACTATTGTAGAGGACATTAAAACTCAACTGGGCCATCACAGCCGGTCCCCAGCCCGGCCCCCGCGAGCCCGGCCTCAGCGCCCAGGTAATGCCTCTTTTCAGTGGGATGAGCAGGGGAGACCAGTCTGTCGCGGCTGTGGTAGGATTGGACATATACAACGCCACTGCCCACAGAGGCAACAGGATTTTTAGCTGCCCCTGCAGAGGAGGGCCACACGGTGGGGGCAGCTGTTCGAGAGCCCACGCTACAAGCTCCGTCGGACACGGACCCCCAATCTGCAGTAACCCTGCAGAGGCAACGAAAAGCAGCTCTTGTGGGTGAGTGCCCTGATGTCTTAGTGAATATAAATGACTGTATCGTCCCTTTTGTGCTTGACACAGGGTCACAAGTCACCATGATGAGCCAGAGCCTCTTCCGCAGACATCTGGGATCCACCCAAATGACCACCGCTACGGAGATCCCGTGGCTGACCTTGCGTGCAGCAAATGGACTACAAATCCCCTACATTGGCTACGTGATAGCAAATTGTCGGGTGGGAGGGGTGTGTGTCCAAGAGAAAGGGATTATGATCGTGGATGACAGTTGTCTGGGCCCAGATAAGGGCATTTTAGGTATGAACATTATTAAGGGATTGTGGTCGTCACTTACCCAAGGCAGTCACCCGGGAGTGGCCGCATTTAAAACTACCTTGACGTCAGCAGAAGGAAAAGTCTGGGACCAAGCTTTTATTGAATGCCAGAGAGTCGCTGACAGTGGTCCGCCACTGGTGGTAGAAGGTACTGCCAGGCTTCCACGCCAGGCCCCGGTCATGATCCCCCCACATACTGAGATGGCCTTGTGGCTACAGGTAAACAATATGAATATTGACGGTACGGTGACTATTGAACCTCTCCCTGATAGTGACTACGAGTGGCGAGTCGGGCGGACGCTGGCCACCGTGCGGAGTGGGAAGGCCCCGTGCCGATTCTGCAATCCAAACCCATACCCTGTGGAAGTCCCTCAGCGGCAACCGCTGGCCTGGGTAACCGGAGTGGACTCCATGGATGTCCAAGATGAACAAGAGCTTGTTCTGAACCGGGTAGATCCCGACACCATTGAAGTGGCAGTAAGACGAGTGACGCCCAAGGTTGATGAGGAGGATATACACCCGGTTATGTCATTACAGGGGGATGGTCTGGACGAGGCCCAACAGGAGAAAATGACTGACCTGCTACGACGATGGAGACAGGTCTTCTCCCGCCACGACGAGGATTTCGGCCACACTGGAGTGGTCAAACATCAAATCCCCACAGGCGTGGCCCCACCTAGCCGAGAGCGCTATAGACCAGTGCCGCCCAGCCTATACCCCGAGCTGAGGTCCCTGCTCATGAACATGCTGAAGAGTGGGGTGGTCCGAGAGAGTTCGAGCCCCTGGGCCGCGCCGATCGTGTTGGTGCGTAAAAAGGATGGCTCCTGGAGATTCTGTGTGGACTATCGCAGGTTAAACGCTCTCACCCATAAAGACGCTTACCCACTCCCACGTATTGAGGAATCCTTGACCGGACTACGAACCGCCAAGTGGTACTCTACTTTGGACCTGGCGAGTGGGTATTGGCAAGTGGAAGTGGACCCGGCAGACAGAGAGAAGACGGCTTTTACTACCCCGGTTGGCCTCTACGAATTTGAGAGGATGCCGTTCGGCCTCTGTAATGCCCCAGCGACCTTCCAGAGACTGATGCAGCGCTGCCTGGGTGGTATGGTGAATGACTTCTTACTAATTTATTTAGACGATGTAGTTGTTTTCTCCACAGACTTTGAGAGCCATCTGGCCCATCTGGAAGAGGTGTTTCGGAGGTTGGAGGGGCATGGACTCAAACTACAGCCGCGGAAGTGCTGCCTATTCCAGAGGAGAGTGACTTACCTGGGGCATGTGATTAGTGAAGAGGGGGTGGCTACAGACCCCGCGAAGACCGCCGCGGTAAAGGACTGGCCGGTGCCCCAGACGGTGAAACAGGTGAGATCGTTCCTTGGATTTGCTGGATATTATCGGCGGTTCATAGCCGGCTTTTCAAGGATCGCCTCACCGTTGCATGCATTGACCCACGGCACCGCCCAGGGGAAGCCCGCCTCCATTGCTTGGTCCATGGAATGTCAGCAGGCCTTCGACCACCTGAAAGAAGCGTTGATAAATGCACCTGTTTTGGCCTATGCTGATTTTACTGTCCCTTTTAAATTGTATACAGATGCCAGCCTGGAGGGTCTGGGAGCGGTACTGGCCCAAGTGCAGGGCGGCAAGGAGCGGGTCGTGGCGTACGCGAGCCGCAGTCTCCAGCCAGCGGAGCGGAATGATCAGAACTACAGCTCGTTCAAGTTGGAACTATTGGCTCTTAAATGGGCGGTTACAGAGAAGTTCAAGGACTACCTGTACGGAACGGAATTCACCGCTTTTACAGATAACAACCCCTTGGTGCATTTGGACACGGCCCGGTTGGGGGCTGTAGAACAGAGGTGGGTGGCTCAGTTGGCAAATTTTAAATACACTATCAAGTACCGACCAGGGACCCAGAATCGAAATGCGGATGCGCTGTCCAGGCTGCCTGAGACAGGTGTGAGCCTGACCCAGGCCCTACAGGTGACGGTGGGGGGTGAGACCCCATGGGAGCAGCGCCAAGGGATGGACCCCGACCTGCACTACCTAAAACAGCAGAAGGAGCAACAGGTGGCTCATCCGGAGGTACGTGAAGGGGTCTCCCCGTATTTGAAAGTACTATTGAGGGATTGGGGTAAAATTGAACTGGAAGGGGGCATCCTGGTGAGGCGACGGGAGGAACCGGGGACTGGGGTTAGAACCCTACAGACTATTATACCCAGACAGGAGACCCAGGCGGTGTGGAAGTCGTACCACGAGCAAATGGGCCATCCCAGCCGAGAACGGACCACGAGTGCTCTTAAACAGCGTTGTTACTGGCCCGGGATGGACAAGGATTGCGAGGAGTGGAGTAAGGGCTGCCTCCACTGCATTCGCCATAAGGCCGCCCAGATGGCAGAGCTCCGTTGGTGCCAATCCAGACGTCCTATCCGTTCGAACTCGTGGGGATTGATTATCTCTCCCTGGGGAGGCCAGGTGATCAATTTCCGTACATTCTGGTAATGACTGATTTGTTTTCTAAATATGCTATTGCAGTTCCCACGTGACCAGTCTGCAGATACGACTGCTAAGGCCTTATACCGATATCTGATCCTGACCTTTGGCTGTCTCGAGAGGGTACTGTCAGACCGGGGTGCGACTTTTGAATCATCCCTGATGAAACAACTGTGCCAACTTTATGGGGGTAAAAAGGATCGGACCACCGCATACCACCCTCAGGGGAATGGAGCATGCGAGAGGTTTAATCAGACACTGTTGCAATTATTGAATTCAATAGCAGACACGGAGCAGAACCAGTGGGCAGATAAGTTGCCAGCCCTAGTCCAGGCCTACAATAATACCATCCACAGCAGTACTGGTCTAACCCCACATTTTGTTGTATTCGGTAGACATGCACGGTTACCGATTGATTGGTCGACCCAGCTGGTCCCTCCCCGTGAGACTCATAGCTTAGAGGGATGGATAGTACACCACCAACAAGCCCTGAACCATGCCTACCGGATGACCAGTGAGCAGGTCCGGCGACGTCAGGGACGGGATCAAGCCCGTTACAATGACCGTGCTCGACTGATCCCCCTGCTCCCTGGGGAGCGCGTGTTGGTCAAGAATTTCCGCAGGCGAGAACGAGGGAAGTTGTCTGTGAGATGGGGGCCCGACCTGTATGTGGTGATGAGCCAGCTCCGGGCGGACCGCCCAGTTTACATCATTCGGCCGGAGGGTAAGGAAGGCCCTACTCGAACAATACATCGTAATAACCTCCGTTCTTGCCCCATTGAGGTTGTACCGGACGAAGAACCCGCAGTAAGGCCAGACTGCCCTGCAGACCCGCCCCCGCCAACCTGTTGGTTGCCAAGGCTCATTGTTCCCCCGATGGGCCCTCCGGTGGAGCAACCCAGGCCCTCATTGCAGCATGCCTCCCCTGGTCCTCCTGTACCCTCCCCACCGTTGAGACGTTCGCAGCGTACCACTTGTGGTACCCGGCCTAGAAGGTACCGGGACTAAATTGGCCGAGACGACCAAGGTTAAAGGTGGGGGGGGAATGTCACGGTGTTGGCATATTTCTGTGTTTATTTGGACGTGCGGTCCCCTTTAAGCTCGGCGATACCTCAGCTGATTAGTGTGGGGAACGCCCAGCACACCTGAGAAATTATGGAGACCAATGAGGTGTACTGGGTTTGGGTTTAAAAAGGGGCCAATTGCGGGAAAGAGGGGGAAAAAAACAAACGGAGGACAACGGGGCACCAACGGAGGACAGAACGGCGAAAGAGAGGAAAAGCCGGAACAGACGGAGAGGTACCGCCAGACGAAGACAGCAGCGCGGAAGAAAGAGAGAGAGAGACGGAGCTCCGGGAGCTGCAGACGCCGTGAGGGCAGGCTCGTACAACGCTCACTAATCGATAAACTAGAGGGAGGTGTCCGCACCTGAGGGGAAATCTATATTTACCCGAACTGTACGATTCTGTGCCTGAGACTATCCGTTACCTGTTTACAGCGCATCCCTGCCGCTACGGAAAAAGACGAGCCAGGACCTGAGAACTGCCGCCTGTGTTCCCGCGGACGGAGGAAGAGCCTTTGTACAACGCTGCAAAACACGATAAGTAAAGGGACGTGTCCCAAATAACGCTGTGTGCTGTGGCCTTTGACCTGAGTTTCTAGACTGTCGGTTGAACCAGAAACTGTTGTGTGTTTTAGTGAGTTAAAGTGGTGAAGGACTGGGAAATCCGAGGCCAACAGGACCGCCGGGAGGGCAGTGAAGGACAGACTTACCGGGCTCAGAAGGACGGCTGAAGACTCGGAATAATCCCCAGCTCCAACCCTTTTTTTTTCCTTTTAAACTTCTTTTACCCTGGCCTTTTACCATCGTCACTTGGACTCTTTTAAATCTTGATTAATAAATTGTGTTTTATTGTAAACTCGGTCCCTCGCATTCTTTGTGGTACCTTTCGGTGATCAGAACGAACCAGGCCCTCAGGGCCCCCGTGACATGTGCATGAGAACACTGTTTGATTTTGGCTGTTGCCCACAGGTGATTATTAAGTTGTGGCAAAATCATATCTCTGTAGGTCACAAAGTTTTGCAGGTGATCCCACTGTTGTATAATCAAGATTGCCAACGCCAAATATCTGACTCGGAAATGTAGAACAATTGAAAGAAATCCTGTTATGATCATAGTAGTATAGTGTAACAGTCACTTAGCTAGCTAGGTCAACAAAGATTTTCTAATGACTCCTTCCAAGCTCTTTTTGCAACACTGAAACCCTACTGATTTCTTTTAAAAACTGCTTGAGGTTGGGAGACCTGGGTTTGATTCCCACTAGGGTCATTTGCCCGGTGTCCTTCCCCTCTCTTCACTGCACATTTAATATGTGTTCGTTAGACACAATGATCGGTCTACCTCATAGACAGGAGTACTTTTGCCTGAAGCTAAACACACCAAAATAGGATAGACTTACACACACAATCTAATGGCCTAGTTTCAAAATGCTGAATGTGGGACTTTAGTGACTTACAGTCTCTTTGTGTTTTCGGAGGGACAGCTGTGTGTGAGGTTACACTCTTTTTCAGACGGTCCCTTACTGTCAGACACACAGTGAAATAAGAGCCATCTTATTTTTAACCTCACTCACCTCAATCAAGGCTGTCCTAATTTCACTTTATTTCATGCAAAATCTTGTTTGCTTTTTAATATCAAGAACTTCTAGAAGCTATGAGGTAAGTTTACTTTTATATTTTTTAGCCTGAATAAGCCACAACTAATTTAATGTTAACACCAAGTCAAGCAGGGTTAGTTTTGTGTAGGAGACGTTTGATCAATTCACAGTACAAGAAGAGTCCTGGCATACGGCTTTGTTATAACTTAATATTATAAATGAGGAATTATGGACCTTGTTTAATCAATTTCTTTGTGTGTGAATAAATGGATTCACTTATATAGATGGATTTAACCTCCTCTCTGGACGATGAGGAGGGACCCAGCACCATCTCCTTCTCTCTAGACAAGAAGGAAGTCAAGGTGACAGCCAAGCAGACACGGTCGTAGGACAAGAGTCATAGATTATGACAAAATCTCATTTTGTCGGCACTGCTATTCCTTACAGATGAAGAAACCTCAGGAAAACGCCTTCAGATTATTTCAAACAAACCTTAACTTTTAACGTTCAACACCAGTAGACTTTGAAAAACTGCTATTAATAAAGACTTAAGGACTCTTATGGACAAGAGACAAACACTAATAAAGTTTCATCGCAATCTCTCTGTGTGGAAACATTTGAAAAGAAATGTTGATTTAGCTTTTGTACATTGTGTAAAGGACTGTTGACCATCACACATTGGTTCTTTTTGTGTTGAAAATGCACTGTGTTTATTCCATGCAGATGATATGTTAAAAAGGTAAATGTTTGATGTGTATTTTTCTTTTCCTTCCTAGTGAGACAAATAATTCATCAAGTAAAGACACACCCATTTGACTTTTTTTTTAGTAAAAACTCAGTTCTGAGGGTAAGAAACTAAACTGGCACTCAGTTTAGTTTCTTTCTCATTTCATTCTCTGTTTTCTTTGTTCCATCATTTAAGTTCCATCAGTTCTAAGTTTGGTGTCATTATTTTCTCTTTTAATTTGAAGTTTTCCCGGGCAACGCTCATGTTTTTATTTAGTTATTTCTATTTATTTCTATCTAAGGAGCAGACAGGCTGAGCGAGAGACTACGCAGAGCGGAAGCTGGAGCTGTTAAGGAGGCGGGACTCACCGGGCCCAGGTGATTTTAGTCAGCTTCCCCAGGGCACGCCCCTCTCACGGCAGCCATGGGATGTCACACGGTAAAAACAGCATTTAATAATGTAGCTTGTCACATGTTGGAGATAACAGGAATGCAACAATTATATTGGTTCCAATAAAATAAAAGCTCTAATAATGATAAGCCATAACATTATAACCATCCAATAGTCAGGTCAATTTAGCCAATTACACCCTGACTTTCAATCCATTAGATTCTGAAAGGTCCTGAAATGTCAGGCAACAAGATTTTACCAACATATCTGTAAAACCCTTGATGTTGTCAGTTTGGACGCTGGCACATGCCACAGATGTCCTGTTGCCGATTCCCTTTCCCTGCACACCTTTAAAATCTGCACACTGCAGACTCGGAGCTGCTATGTTCAGCTGTTACATGGTCCTCAATAGAAGGTAGCTGTCTGCCTCAGCTTGTAGCATGACAGCAGTCAGCACTGTAGTGCTGGCGAAGGCAAAAGCCTCAAAGAGCCTGATGGATGATAGGAGATATCATTGATCGATCTAGTCTGGAATGTGTGGTGACAGGGAAGTTGACTCCAAATTCTGGTTCACGCAAACAAATGTGTAGATCCATATCCCAGCATTTACAGCAACTCATGCTCTGGGGAGGCCATCAATTCCCTGCCTCATATTTCACAAATGGTTGTGTGTGTCAGGTGAGAGTGATAAAAGAAAAGCTCAAAAACTCTTTGTATATTCTTACACTTGCATTGTCTCTATTGTCCAGTCCCCACGCCATCAGATTATAACAACTACTACCACTTGAGGGAACAAAACTGTCAGCTTTACAATGAAATCCTCATTTTTCCCTGTTTGAGTTGAGTGGATAGAGTCTGAGGCGGTTATATAAGCTTCACTGGGTTTTTGTCTGTTTCTTCTTTTCCTCCTCAGTCCTGCCTACAGGTATTTCCAAAGGAGTTCCTCAAACAAAGCACAGGGCCAAATGTAAAGGGAATAACTACTGAAAGCTTTCATTTTGGCTTGTTAAAGGAATAGAAAACAGAATAAAGAAAGTAGAGGTGTGAAAGTTAAAAAAAAGAAAAAGTAGGTGGTCTACCTTGTTATCTGCCTTCATCTTTGAAAATCCGCAAAAGATGAGCATTTGCTCTGCTTTACTCATGTTTTCAATAATGTTTTAAATCTACACAAACTTTGAAGAGTTGACTAAACTTTGACTGACTTTATTTTCAACTTTCTAAGTGCCAAGAACAACATTACAGGAACCAACCCCAGAAATTCTCCATATAAAAAGAGAGTTATTTATAGTATTTTACATCATAAGTTGGGATTCAAAGTCAAGTTGGCTATCACATGCTGCCAAAACTGTGTAGGTAAAAAGGGCCAGTATCATCTCTGCTTCCTGCAGTGTCTGGGTGGAATGAAGTGCTGCAAGATAAGATAAAATATAAATGATTGCTGTGGGCAAGGAACAGGAATTTAAGAAATAGGAAAATTGGAAAAAAAACATACAGTGAAAGTAAATGAATTTTCAATAAACATACAATGCCTTTGTACAGATTGAAAGGTCAAAGGGTAATATGGTGACGCTGTAGGAGACGTTTGTAAATATGGCTACTTAAATGTGCAGTATGTGACTTTTCTTTCTTTCGATAGAGGTAAACATTTTAATACCACATATTATACAAATAAAAGTATTGTATTTCAGTGGGTCACTACAGACTTTGGTCAATCCCTTTGGTTTACACGGCTTCTCATCATCGAATCAGTGGCTAGTGTTTCTAAAGTGTGCTCATGCGCAATTCAAGCAAAGGGAAACAAACATTATTTCTGTCAATCCATTTATGCGATGACTAACAAAGTATCACTGGTCTAAGGCTGAACTCAGAGCAAGACGTTTAAGGAAAGCTCTAAACTTCAGTTTGATTTATAGTATTAGTATTTAGTTTTACTTTTTGTCAATTAAATAAAAGCTGGTGGGTTGCTGTTTAGGTATTTTTATGCTGTGTTTCGGTGAGATTGTTTTCTAGTTTAATATTGCACTGTTCAGATGGGAGCATAAACGTCCTTAAGCTTTGATAAAACTTCAGGCTCTTCCAAAGGGGTCACACTCTGAGGACAGTAGGTTCATTTAAACTCTCTCATTTTACCTTACCGTTGATAAACATATACAACAGGACAATCCTTAGTGACCGTCCAAATAGTGTAGTCACATGCAGTCAACTTCACACTGTTTATGAATACAGCAATAATTCAATACAACAATCAACACTTTTACAAGACCTTTACACACTTCTTTCATATTCATTTTATATTCTCGAGTACTTTCATTAAAACATTCCTGTCACATACATTTTGTGTTGTTCTGTTTGCCAAAAGCTAGACCATGACCTGGCATATACACGCCCCTGGCTTTTATCTAATGTATTCTTTGAGTATGTGCTCTCCAATAAAATCGGAGGCTGTGTTTCTGCTTGCTGTATGTGTGTGTGTGTAACAAGGATATAATTAAAGTTGAATCCATTACAGTGGGAAGGTTTTTCTGTAAAATTTGTCTCCACAAAGGCCCGCTTAGATGTACTCCTCCTCCTGTCCTTTTTAATTTGATGAATATGTTTATCCATATTGGTGATAAATTGCACCCAGTTTTTCCACACCGCTTTCACCAATGAAAACTGTAATTACAAATGACAACAGCTTTTGAATATTCATAAAGACACAATTAGCAGTTTGATCCCAAAGCACTTGATTTCAAAGTATGTTGCCTTTGTTTGAACAGTGTATAATGTAAGATGCTAATGTAAACTACAGTGTTTACCTGCTTCTGCTTATCGTCTGTGTTGTGGGTTAGACATTATTACATGCTGCTTCTGAAGGGATTAAAGCTTGGTTGCGTATTCTGCTCAAGATGAATGGGTGCAATTTTGGCATTTACACTATAATTTTTTATCTATGGTCAACTTTTGGGAAGTTTGAGAAACTTTCCTGTTCACTTGACTGTCTTTATTTAACCTCTTCCTCCAAGCCTCACGCCATCAGTCCCACTGTGTCCCACAGGCCGAAAACAGAAAGTAGAGACAAATCACAGATCTTGTGTGTGATGTGCATAGAGCCATGGAAAGCACACACCTACATCTGGTTACAACAGTTGTATAAACAATAGGCTATCCTTCTGTAATCCACGTTCCTCTTCATCAAAAGCAGCTGATAAAGTAACACTGATAACAGTTATTTTATCTGTCCCATCCAGTTCTTATCAGATCATGTAAGTTACTATCTTCACATGACAACTGCAATACGGATGAAGATTTGTGAACAGTAGTTGAGCAAAATGCACATTTTGAGTTCATAGAAAATGTCTTAGATCTTTGAATTCAGCTCATAAAAAAATGGGGGCAAAAAGCAAAAGTGTAAATTTTTGTTTAGTATAGCTTCAAGTCACACAGTTTGACCCACGTTTGTTCCCACTTTGTGACCTTCACATGTTCCTTGTAAACATTATATCAATGATAATAAATCTGAACATAATGTCAGGCTTAATTGATAATTTTACACCTAAACTGCCAAAACTAAGCACTGCATATTTAAAAATAGAGTTTCTGTATTATCAGCCTAATGTTCAAAAGTATCTACCTCAGAAACAGTGGATGATACACTTACATATTTGAACTTTTGAAGGATAAATATGCAGTCCGTCGAAAGCCAGTAGCAATAACTTACAGGATTTAAACCAAGGCCTGCTGACAGTGTTTGAGAAGGTTAACAGAGGATTATGGGAGTTTGTGGTCTACCAATGTTGTATAAGTTGGAGAATAACAAGACCAAATTGCAGTTGTTTGTGCCACTGGCAATTCATAGACACTGTATTATACTATACAAACACATAAACAAACAAATACAGCAGGTATATAGGCACTGTTAAGCATATAGTTCATAATGTGAGTCCAACACACACATACACACACACACACACACACACACACACACACACACACACACACACACACACACACACACACACACACACACACACACACACACACACCAAACCCAAATCCTGTGCCTTGTTTAGAAAAGAACAGGGCTTTCCAGTAAATCCTAAATCAGCTAATCCCGGAACATCAACAAATGCAATTTTCAGCTTAGCATAAAACACATGCAAATAGATGCCAGCCTCTCCTCATCCTCACTGTGAGAAGATGTGTGTTGGTGTGTGTGTGAGGAGGACTGTGCTCCGTGGGTGTGTGCTTTTTATGACCTGTAGGTGCAGCAGTGTCAGGTCATGCCATGAAACATTGGAGATGAGGAGGTGGATGAGGTTAAAAAGGTTGGCCATTCTGTTCTGCATTTGGAAAAGAAACAGTAAGAACAAAAATAAAACACACACACACAAATAACTTTCTTTTACGCTGACTTTCTTTTCTAAATCTAGTTTTCCATCAGCCTCGTTCCAGAGCAAATCGATTTTCAGATTTAAAGGAGAATGTGGGCTAGGGTAAAAAAAGCTTAAAATATTGTCAAGTTGGCTGTCGATGGTTTGGGTATAACATGTTGACTGACTCCAAACCTTAATCAGTGTCCTGTAGCTAATTGGAGTCCACATTTACCTTTCTTCAATTCTAGAAAGAAATCCAACAGAGGTAAACGCATAACAAGAAGAAACATGAGCAAATAAATAAGATTGAGCACTGTGGCTGTGGAGAAAATAATGACACTAATATTATGATGGACAAACTAACTTCTGCAGTGGCTGTTGAACTTATCAAAGTTGGTTCGACATCCAGCAAATAAACCCAAACTTTCTGGCCATAGTCATTCCTATCCTGACACAGAATGGCTCAGTATGGCATTCTTTTTTTTCTATTATTTTCTCTCAGTCTGGAGTCAGCATTTCAATCGCCAGCTCAAAATGAATAATAAAACATTAGAGATGGACTACACAATTTGCTGCTGGTGGGAAAGATTTGAAAATCCTTCTCTGTGTGATATTATCCAGAGCTGTACAAGTGTGTGTGTGTGTGTTCTAACCCAGGCCAGATAAACATTAATCATTAGCCTCACCATATGGTATCCAGATTGATAAAACCCTTGAACACGGAGGGTGCCTTGCACTGGAAAAGTGGACACACACAAACAGAGGATAGCACACAAACAAACATGGAATTCAAGACATGTATGCAAGCTGACTTTCATGATTACTATATGGATGATAAGGACAGCCATGATTGACAGGTGAGTATAACAGTGCCCAAGCAAATACCATGGCTTTCAGAGCTTCTGCTTTCAGTCCCACTTTCCAATCATCTCTCACCCTTTAAAAGAAGATGGCGCTATTCTTCATGCCTCATTCACCTTTTCCACTACTTTGGTGACGTGGGATGGAACACCAAACTGAAACTCTGTAAAAAGATGTGTGAGTGTGATAATTACTTCATGTGAACTGAAATGGCTAAATAAAGCATGTGTTCACTGCAACTGGACTTTAAATGAGCAAGATTTAAAGGCCTATGTGATGTTTTACAAGGAAAGATCATCTATTTGAGCTAGATGTTTGTGGGTTTGTCAAATGTGTGCCAATATCTACTTTCAATAACTATTAGTAATAATTTTCCAATTTCAAAACAATTTCTGAAAAAGACATACCCACAATGCTTTTCTCCCTGCATTTTTTTTTACCTGTAACCAGTAAATATGGCCAGAACAGTCATTGACTTTATTGTGCTGAAAGTGCACACTTTAACATTCCTGCTCAGCCTTTTGGAGTCTATAGATTATTAAAGTACTTTGAGTCATTTCAATGAATCTTTTTCCGTTGCAGCTCTACACTTATTGAAAACGCTGATGGGCAGCTTTTAGTGCATACACGAACCCCTCCGACACAAAACCCAGATGTAAGTTATCTAACAGATTATGCACTTTGGGATGCAGAGCCAAAAAAGAGGTGAAAACGATCCCAATTTAGCTGTGACTTTGTTGGTAAACTCTCTTTGGGACTTTGTGAATTGCAGTGTGTTGTCATTGTTTGTCCCAGATTAGGTTTAAGAAAAAAAACAAAACAGATCTCTTTAATCTTGTTAATAAGCTTCAAATTCTTATCACAACTACCCCTATTGTTTTTGTATATTATGTGTTTAGATAAGGTTGTGATTTCGAAGGTTGTGAGTTCAAAACCCGGCCGACTCAAACATTCTTGGCCGACTCCGGTCTTTCTGTGAGGAGTCTGCATGTCCTCTACGTGTTACCGTGGGTTCTCTCCGGGTCCTCCGGCTTCCTCCCACCGTCCAAAGACATGCATGTACAGGTTAATCGGCAACTCTAAAGTGTCCCTAGTGAATGAATGTGAGAGTGAATGGTTGTATGTCTCTGTCTGTCTCTATATGTTAGCCCTGCGACTAACTGGCCACTGTCCAGGGTGTACCCCGCCTCAAGCCCAAAGCTGTTGGGATAGGCTCCAGCCACCCGCGACCCCTAACGGGACAAAGCGGTAGAAAATGAATGAATGTGTTTAGATAATAAACATGCATGGAATACACTGTAGTAGATTGTAAAAGATAAAAATGTTTGTTCTTTTCTTTCCATGCATTTATAATGATGAGAAAAGAATAATGACTTGCCATGTCACCAGGCCCAGCTGTGACTACTGTCTGGTTCAAAAGAACATTCAGGAGGAATACTGGTGGCACACGAGCAAACAAAATGGTTCATAACTGACCTGTTTTTACATTATTATAGTTTGACCCATCAGTGACAAAACATATGAAAGTTATCAATTTCTATAAAACAAAAAAAAAACGAGCATAGTGTGAGGATAGAAGACGCTCCATTCACAATTAATGCAATCCTTTGTACTGTGCATTTGAGATATTATGTTAAATTCTTAATATTCCAAAGTAATGCTGGTCAGATTTGACGTAACTGTAAAGGATACGTGTGTTTGTGCATGACCTGGCCTATGCCCCGGCCTAGTTAAACAGAAATAGCTACAAG
Source organism: Neodontobutis hainanensis (assembly GCA_024349245.1). Classification (NCBI taxonomy): domain Eukaryota; kingdom Metazoa; phylum Chordata; class Actinopteri; order Gobiiformes; family Odontobutidae; genus Neodontobutis; species Neodontobutis hainanensis. Next base: position 3,378,221 of record JALDNG010000023.1, read on the forward strand.
AGCAATAACATTCCGGGCTAAGCGGCAGGGGATTTAATTCCCGAGTCATTTTACAAAACCGTGGTGTGATTGAGTCGGTCAGCCCATTGAATTCAGTATTTAATTTCCTAAAGGTCCCTAGAGCAGTGTCTCTGTTTGCAGTTTCTCTTCCTTCATCAGGAAGGGTGAATAAACGGAGAGAACTACTGATGCTCTGTCTCCTCCCATTTCACTCTATTATTTCCTTCCAATGTAAAGCAGCAGTTTGAAAAGAAAAAAAAAAAAGACAGGTTAATGAGTGTTCACCATTGCACACATTATCAACATTTTTTTTGCTTTCACTTTATCTCCATCATTCCCACTTTTTCTATATAATAGGCTACTAGACTCTTACCTTAAGATTGGCACTTAATCTTAAAGGACTGCTGGCGTTCTAGGTGTAGTTGTTGAGGGTGTGGGGGTTCTTGGTTCTATGCTTTTTATTGTGAATAAACTAATAATTGAGGTTGCCATTTTACCACTCTTCCTTTGTTCTTCACCAACATTTGTATTAAAACCTTGTCCCTTACATCAAGGTTCACATCAACCCCTGTCTCCTCCCTTTTTCTTTCATTTTCTTCCCCTAACTTTTGCATATTTTCTGTTACCTAAGTAAGTAAGTAAGTAAGTAGGTAAGTAAGTAAGTTAGTGAAAGTAAGTAAGTAAGTAAGTAAGCAGTAAGTAAAATAAATAAACCTGGGATGAAGCTGGGACCTCAACATGATATTGGTTCTTAGGGGAAAGAGGGTTGCATTAAGTTATATTCGTCCCAAGTTTTTTCCAAAGTTTATCATGTACTCATTTTGTTAGGGTTGTAGAACATTAAGCAAACATTACTGGATTAAAAAACGTGCTTGGCTATGGGTTTGTGATAATACACCATTACTCATTCATTCAGTAATATTAGTTGAATGTATAACATTTGTCCCATTTGTTTTTTTCCACCAAGAAAAGAAAATCCATTATACATTGCTAACCTCTGCAGCCTATTTGGTCTGAAGGTGGTAGGCCTCTGTCCATTCAGTCAAATAATCTACAATTACATAAATCTATTGTGTCCTTTTTTGGTGGGGGTAGGTTTTCCATTGAGGTTCATCCCCACTAGTTCAAGTGGCTCAATTACCTAAAGAAAAAACTAATATATATAAAAAGGCACCCTCAAATGTGTGATGGTTGGCAGCTATTTCAATCCAGTCACCTCACTGGGATGTTGGCCTTTTTTATTTTTCCGTTTGGCCTGGTGTGAAGACCCCTGTAGGCTTCCAGTTAATGAGCTGTGTTTCTGTTTAGAGGCATGTCCATCGGGAAAATGATTGGAATTACCTGGGCAGGTGACCTCTCAGGTGACCTTGCTCGGCCTGCATACACTGTCCGTTAGTTGTATTCGTTTCTGTTTGTTTTATTTTATTTATTTTGTATGTTTTTAATTTAATAAAAAACCTTAAACATTTCATTTTTGCCATGTCTCTGTTTTGTTACAGCTATAAGAGCAAGGTCACACCTGGAATTCTGGACATTCAGATATCTTTAGACATAAAGCAATTAATCAATACAAAGCTAGCCCTTACTCGAGGCTCTTTAAAGGGGTTCCATGAGAGAGGCTTGTCGTCATCTTTGGTTTCATCAACTTCTATGTGGCAATTTTTCCCTCAGTATTGCGTTTCAGAAAGACATGTATGAATTATGGTTTTAGAATGCACCTACGCTATTTGTGTCCCTAAAAAATGTTTTAAAAGAAACAAAGAAGCAACATCGAGCAAAGCTGATCACTTGCACCTGGTCTTGTTGCGTTACTTGTAGTTGCAAATCCAGAAAGGCTACGTACTGCAGTGCAGTCAGAAAGCAGTGTTTGCACATGTCAAGTTGTGATTGTCACCTGTTAACATGGGATGCCTTTCTAAACGCTACGGCTCAATGTGATGAAAAGAATGCCAAAAGTGAGTGTTGGTTGCAATAGTGATACGCTGTTAAGAAGCTGGTCCTAGAGTTATTTTGCAGTTTGACTGAAGAGCAATCGAGATGCAAAGATGTACTTCACCATTTTATTGTTTGATATACAGGTATGTTACAGGTAAGTAACACTGATATTTGCACATTGTTTTCAGCTGCACTAGTTGGCAGGAGTCTTACACTGTTTGTGTCAAATCTGCAAAAGACAACAGCGTGCGAGATTAGCATTGAGCACTTTTTGTTTCTTTTCTTTAAATGTTATTCAATTTGTTTGAAGTGATTTTTTGGGGCAGAGTTAATTTACACGTGCCCCAGTAAAAGTGGTTTGGCTCTGCCTTTGAACTGCTTTATGGAACACTACCATCTGGGAGGGCTCCTGTTGAAAGCGTTTGCAAAAGGGCAGGTACTTTAAATGAATACCTGTTCGGTGATTGGATTTGTCAAGCCCAGTTTATCCAATCAGAGCAGTGCATACTTTGCTTGGCTCAAGTCAAGATTGTTTTTAGCGAGTGTGTAAACTCAGAAACCTCACGAGAATCGTGCTACAGCACAAGATTAGTGAGTGGTGCTTACACATCAAATTCTGCTTCAGATTTAAGGGCTTTAATTAACTAGAGCATACTACACATGGATAAAAGCAAACATTTTTGTCTTTATTGCGAAGGAAGTTCTCTGTGTTCCTTGGGTCGATATTATTGACCAAAAGCCAGATTACTGCTAATGAACCAAAGATGAAAACACAAATGGCTATTCAATCACCACAGGATGTATTTGGAATGCATCACAAATTTGGTTACAAAGCTGGCGGGATTGATTCAAACACCACATGATGCACCTTAAAGTCATTAGTTGTCTATACACATGCACACATAATTGGTATTCAATTTCAGTAGTTAGTAACTGAATTACATGTGGCACAAAGCAACCACAACCACATTAAAAATACACACAAACCCCATAGAAAGTAAGTAATTGAATAAGAGGGCACTGTTTTAATATTACCTTTGTGCTTCTGTTGCTTTGATTCATCAAGTGCAAGGACTATATTCCTCAAAAGCTCTCTGAGGTGCCCTTTAAAGAAACCATTTTAAATGAGCTGACAAACAAAAAAATTAAGAAGAGACTGTAAGGCTGTTACCAATATGTAAATGACCCATTGACTCCTGGGCTGAAAGGTCTGGCACGTAAAGCATCTAATGTAATGTCTGTGAAGGTTCTTAGTCATCCAGGACATCTTGCAGAAAAGGTTAAAGCAAAAGCATCTGGACGTTAGGTAAAAAAAAATCATCTCTTCACCACAGTGTTGAAACCTAAACCAAAACAGTTTCACCCTAGAACAACAACACCTGAATGAAACAGTGACACTAACAACTCCCCTGAGCATTAACGACTCTCACATCAGGAGTCACACTTCCCTTTCATGGCCAGCGACTATGAAACCAGAACAGTCTGGTCCATCAGGTTTGGTTTCAGGGGAAACTCCTCCCTCTAGAGATATAAACTCAGCTCTCTTACCAGTTGAACTCAGAATTGATAAAGTCTCTTGGAATTAAAGACGAATCATCTTCACTTTGAAAACTGAGTCCAGATGCTTTTGCTTTAACCTTTTCTTCAAGATGACCTGGATGACTGAGAACCTTCACAGACCTCACTAATGTAATGTTTTACTAAACATACATCAACTATACATCAGTAAATTTCAACAAATTACATTTAGAAAATATGCTTTAGAATAAAAAAAACACTTGAAACAACTACCATTAGCTGCACCTAATTTTACTTTTCAGAACGTTTTTGCTTAAAAAAGCTTAACTGACAACCTCACAAACAAAGTAACGTTTCTGTCAAAACATAATATCCACAATATCCCTCTAAATCTGCTGAGCACTATAATGCTATTTGCTATTGTCATGACTGGGACATTTATTTTGAATCCAGTCTTAAAAGACCCCTGTCGTTTATCTGATGTCTTCTTTGTAGTCAGCATGTTATAAAACCTCTCTTGTTTTAGAAACTTAAACTAGCTCAGTTTAAAATCTTCTATCAAGACATGAACTTGCTCGAAAGACTCATCAAACTTTAAGAAACAACCGGAAAGGAAGGTGCTTTTGTATAATCCATTATAAAACCTAAGTAAAGGTGAGTTTGAAGTGGTTCGTTATCTTGAGAGAAAAGCTGCACTCGGCTGATTTGGCCTTGACTTGTGTGTAAAAAAACACATTTGTTTTTTTTTTTTTTGATAGCTGCTAATAACAGACGTTGAACATAGATCAGTATCCGTGTGTTTCTGAACTCACAGTATGAGGTGTATAATTAGGTAATGGGACTGCAGGACCCATGGTGGCAAGGCAAGGTAATTGGACGATGTGACTTTGAAAGCAGCAGTAATTGGTTAACATCAGAAGTGCAACTCAGGGCAGCGAGATTATATTTGTTAGCCTTGGCTTTTCAGACATGGAGAGACGATAGATACTAATTGACTTAAGACACATTACAACCACAGGTGTGCTCCTAGGCTGGTGAATTGGATTTTGAAACGGAAATGGGAAAGGTTTTTAATTGGCTAAAGTTCTACAGTCTGTGTAAGGCAGTGGTGGGCAATTATTTTTCTCCCAGGGCCACATTAGGACATGGGACTCTTGCGGAGGGCCAGGCCCACACGGTGAACTCCTTTATGCGCAATAAAAACACATTTCTTTTGCCTATAGTTTAAAGTTTGAACTATAGGCCAAACAATTTGTGCAATAAACACTGTATATCAGGGGTCTTCAATAGGTTACTTTGCTAACTGTGAGGGGTCCAAAAAAAATAATATATATAGATATATGTTACTTTTACTTTTATTTTCCACACATTTATCAAAAACAACCCAGGTGCCAGTGCAATTGGATCCTACGTACTCATGCTGATCAAAAGAAAGCAAGGATCTCGAGAAAATCTGGCCCTTATGTGATATACAATAAAACGAAGTGAGAGAGATAAATGAAATGAATTCTAAATATCTGCTGGAAATTCAATATAAATCATTGTTTAAGATTGCCGTTGGCATTTGGGAACATCAAACAGCAAAGCTCAACTGTGGCAGTAACACTTTCTGCCTTCAGAAAATTAACTATTGCATGCAATATTAACAGTAGATCTGCTAGTCTAGGATCACAGACCTATGGAGAATTGAATTTAGAGATGGTCACATGATGTGAGTCCCTGGCCCCAGGGTAAAAACAACTTAACTAGCGGGGGTCCGAGACACATCTATAGTAGTATTTTAGTAGTATTTTATATAGTATTTTTAGAAATCAACATTTCAGTTTCAGGATAAAATTTTACCAACTTTTCACCAACATGATCTTTCAGGACAAACTGTCAGTACCTGGTACTGCAGGCCAAAAGGAAGACAGCAGTTACGGTTTCTTCAGTCTATTGAATAGTGTGGCCTCCTAACTTTCAGTAACGTGACTGTGTTGAGATGAGTCCTCCATTCTAACATTTAGAAGCTGAAAACATAAGTTAGGTACCGGAGAAATTTAACAAAGAACATCCCACCTATACAGTATTTCACAGACCTAACTCCAGATGAAGAGGCGAACAGACATTTTATGAGAATAGTTAATGAGCAGATAATTGAACATATATAATGTATGTTTTACATTGTGTAATAAAATCCTATATCAAATCTGTGGACAATGTTTTATCTGCCTTTGTTATTAACATTTTACAGAAGTACTTCACACTGTGCTTTCTTTTAACAGCTGCTGCAGTATCAGCCTTGGATATAATAACAGAGTCTTTCAAAAGTGCTTTTACATTGTATATACCTGTATATGGTGATAGCCTTCAAGGGATAAATTCAAGGTGAATGTATGTAACACCCAACAGAAGTAAAATCAAACCGTGTACAAGCTTTTGTGGGGGCAGTGCATTAACAGCCGGGTGTCATTGATTGTCATTGACAACAGAGCGTCTACTGCAGGCTGTGGCACTCTTCCCCTGGTGGCCGATGTTCTCAACAACAGCAACAACAATAACATCCACATCAAGCTGTTCTCTCTTCCTGAGCTTGACAAGACCAGCAACTGTAGGGCATTGCTGCTGCCAAGGTGACTCCTTCTTACTGTATATCTATGTCAGTGTGGGTTAGTGAAAAAGCCAAAAGAGCTGAAGCACGAGACAGGGATTTCATTACTTCCTGTTTTATTCAGACATGCCCTCCTTGTAAGTGATATATGGTGTACAATGAAGTCACAATAATTACATTTGTGGTTGAATCCACAGTTAGATTGATTCATAAACATTCGCAGTTAAACATGTGGTTGCTGACACAGTTGGTAGCTGTGGAAGAGAGTATTCTGAGTCTGCATCTTTTTGTTGGTTGTCTGCATTTAGCTCTTTCTTGACACCAGTTGTATTTGAGCCTTGGTTGTGGTCATAATTCATATACACACTGTCAGGTCTAAGGTTGCTGAAGCTCACGGTGGAATATAATGTGGAAATTGTTTCAGGTTGGTTGTTTGTTTGCTCATCTTCATCATGTTCGACAACCTTTAATTAAATAGAAAAAATTAACAATAATACAACACGCACAAAGGGACAATAATGTGATTTTGAAAAAACTGTCTTTTAAAATTAAAATTTGGGTTTATCATATTAATTTTGAGATGCCCATTTAGGAAGTGAAATAAAAAACACTGACTGGCTCTGCAGATTGTTGTTGGCTTTCCTGGTGGGTAACATAGGCTGAAATGAAATGATGCATTTAAGTTTGCTCATTAAACTGGTGGCATTATAAATAAAGTAGATGTTGTCATGGGAAGGGTTTGATTTGAAACTTACCCATACGCTTTTTTAGCTTTCTGGTTAAGATCAGTACAGTCATGAATAGACATATAATGACAGCAATAATCAAATAAAGCAAACTTCCTAATAAAGACAAAAAAAAAACACAAAAACACAGGTAGTTAAAATGTAGTGTGTTTCTTCATAACATGTATAATTTTATGTAACTTTTTGGGCATAATACTATATGTTCAAGTGCATTGCATGTTAGTATTTGTAAATAAACTTCAGTTAAATTGTAACCCGTACCATTGTTTCCTGCTGATGCTTTATTTTTATGCACGGTGCTGTTTGTCTTGCTGATCTTAGTGGCACTGGGGATGTTCACAGTTTGTAAATGACCTGTGGTTTTGTCAGGGGATGTGGTAGAAGCAAGGCAGATATTTGGTGTAGTGACGTTGACAACACCTGTATAATATTAATAATAACACATTACAAATATGTTTGGGTGCTTGTAAATTATATTTGTTATTATAATATATATTTTTGAAGTCTTAAACTTACCATCTGAAACTACAAGTTTTACTTCTGTATATGCATCAGGCCCAAGTCTTTCTAATCCACAAACATACAGCTTTGCATCTGATTTCTGAATTTGACTAATGGTCACAGTCAAACCTTGCACGCCTTTGTTTTGAATAAATATTCTATTCAATGTTTGATTTTTTCCAGGTGCTGCTTTAATAATGTGTTCTTTGTCTATGCATGTACTTTCACAAAAGTACTTCACATTAGATTCTGTGTTAGTCCAAACATTCCAGCTGGGACAGACAAATGTCACATTCTGTCCAACCGGAGCAGTTACTATCATCAGCGTCTCAGTAGTCACCACTGCACAAGATAAACCAGGCTTTTAAATTCAATTATAGTCCTAATGTTTCCATTTAAATTTGATGAAATTTAAAGAAAATAGCCACTCACCAGAAAGAAAGCACAGGTAATAGCAGAGCATCATTTTGACAATAATGAGACAGAATTTATTTCAAGTTAGGTTAAACCCCCACAACTTCTCAAACCACTTCCTTCTTCTTCTTCTTTAACAAGTCCTCCTCCCCCAAAGACCATATCAAAGTCATATCAAAAGTGAAACCTTTTAGTCAGACACAAACATTTGGTTGAGCGTGTAAGTGTGTAAGTTTCTTTTGTGTTTACAACTACATACTTGACATTATGACATTGAGTCCTACGAAAGACTCAAGAAATATACTAAAGTCACTTCAAGAAATCATATTTTCTAAAACGTATACTTTACTCAAACATTTAATTTAGTTTATTCTTGATTATTTCACCTAACTTTCTTTACACTTCATGATTCATTCTTTCTTTAGACTTTGGCTTGTTTTGAAGCGCTAGCTGCTAAAACACCTTCACATATCTACACCCATACTACATCTGTACTAGAATATAGTTGTATGCTATATTTGCCTCTTGAAATGTCTTTCCGCATTAATCTGTAGCTAAATAAAACCGGTATATCAGGTGGCAACATGGTGCTTTTTGAAAAACTATTGCACAATTATTCCAGAAATTATTAGAAAAAGAACAGAATAACTGAGAGCACTGGGAAGGCAATGCTCAGGTGTCTGCTTTTTAATGGCAGGAGTTTTTATGTCTGTAATGACAGAAGTTGATTGAATCCACCATGATTAATATCACCCTGTGGAACAATAACTGATATTAACTGCCTTGTCCTTTGCCCCTTGTTACACATCTCACCCCCACCTTTTTTATTTAATCAGTCATATGCCATCATTCACTAAACTATCCTGAAATTCTCTACCCTGAGCTGGCATTACTAGTTATTACTAATTTATTTTTTCTTCTAATCAAAAATAGTGATGCATTTTCAGACATTGAAGCTCAACAAAAGAGTATGTTTTTGCAAGAAATTAACTGTTGATAAAAGTGCCAATGTTTCTTTTTATTAGTGCGTATATCCAATTTCTCAGCCTTTAATAAATACCCAAAATGTCACAACAATCTCAGTGACTCTTATAATATATGGCATTGTGTATTGTCACATCAAAGGGTGGGTTCTTTGTTCTTTTTGTCGTTTATTGTGTGACTTCTTCACTTGTGGCACAGCCTAGCCGTCCTTTTCTGTGCCTCCGGCTGCTGCACATTTTCTTCACACTAACTTTGTCCTCACAATTGATTTACACATTATCTTCCTATTCTGACTGCGTTTTCATCCACTTTACTAGCTGCCTCAATCTCTTGTAATATTTGCTTCAAGGTTCTCTGAGCACGATCTTGTGTCCACAATGCTGGATTCATTGATGGTGGGGAAATTTGAACATGATAACAGTACAACGTTGTGATTGTTGTCCTTTTCCCCATGACATCGTAAAAGATAAATTAACTTCCAGGACTGATGTCTAATTTTCTGTTAGTGTTTTTTTTTTTGCAACATAAAAGACTCACAATATTATTTTTAAAAACATTATTTTATTTATTTTATTGGTATTGTTATATACATGGCATAATTTGTGCTTTTTATTTATCAAGAATAAAACCAAGGGAATCACATTAGAAAATAAAACATTAAACAATGAACTGTTTCATTTTTCTCTCAGTATACTGAGAGCTTTACAAAAAATCTGGAAAGAAGGGAGAGGGGAAGGACATCAAATTAAACAGATAGGTAGATTGGTAAAATAGTCTCCGGAGACTCTTGCAAAGGGTCCACTGAGGGTAGTGTGAACGTCCAGACTGTGATGTGCTTTTACCAACATCAGCAAAGGCACCTGTGTATCGCTTTATTTAAAAAAAAAAAAAGGAGAGCTTGCCTCAGGGCCTTGATCCATGTGATATAATAAACATCAAATATCAATTTGCATCTGTCCATAATTTCTTCCAGGGAAATTCCTGCCACGCAAGCCTGGTCTCCAAAAGTTAATCATGATTGAGTGGTGCCAGTTCAGTCACTGATCTCCCATTTGAGACTAAATGTTGTAAAAATGGTTCCAGATATCATGTGTCTGATTTTTTTTCCTGTTTAAAATGGAGATTTTTCAAAGGTGGCGTGTGATAGAACATGACTGGTTAATGTTGGATGGTTAATTCCTGAAAGCTGACTGTTGGAGTAAATAAAGAAAAAAGCAAAGCAAGATGAACAAACAAAATGGATTACAGAAAAACAGATTTGAAATGAAAATGACTCCCAAAAGATTGAAGGGACAAGAAAAGATTGAGGATATGGATGTGTATTGCGCTATAGCAAGATTCAAATTGGCCTAAGTTTTTCCTCTTTAATGCTTTTTTAATGCTTTGCTGTGGTCACTTAACATCTTCAGGGAGATGTGGGAACACTTTACATCTCCAAGTGAAAGTGTTTTTACCAGTCTTGTGAAAACAGAGTGAAAAGGCTTTTTCAAACAAAACAAGTGGCTAAAGTGGAGAGTCAGAAATGTCTGGTAGAAAAAACGTGCATAGACAAAAAGTAAGTAGAGAATGGAAATAAGGGGCTAGTAAGATTAAGATATAAAGATAAAGGATCCTAATGAAGGCAAAGTAAAGTGCACTTTAAATAACAAGTGTAGGAAACAGGAAAAAAAAAGTTGTTCAATTACCTTGGAATAATTAGCCTAAAACATGTGTTGTGACATTAATGGAATCAAACAATATTATGAAGGACAAGAAGCAAAATGATACAAATATTGCACAATGAACAGTGAACAGCAATGTTACTTGCATTTGTTCAGATGGGTCAAATAGTTTCTATTTAGATTGATGCAAGGGTCTGAATGTAGAAGGGAAGTGGGGCAAGGCCGTTCTGGTATAGATTGGTCCATTAGCTTGTCTTAGCTTCCACCTGTAGGCTAAACCATTTTCAATTTGACTTAATAGAGGGCTAAACAAAAGTCCTTTGCCAATGGACAGACACCGGTGAGTCTCTATTTGTCCATGTCTTTGATGGCCAGTTCCTGGTCTAATACCGTATTTCTGTTTGAATGTGTGGTTTTCAGTACATTTTGGTCATATGGCAAACACCAAATGTAATTTTTTTATTGCGGGGGAACTTGCTGTTAGTTAACACACAAACTTTGATGTGACTTCCAGGAACTATTATGGCAGCAATTTAACAGCAAAAATCCCTGGAGTGTGACAAAATGCACCATGTCCAATACGTACTTCCCAATGTCGCCTGTTCCTTCTTCCTCATATTCTTCCCTAGCATTAGCCATTGACCAATCCAGTGATAATTTGGTCAATAAGCTTAACAAACTGCCAGGCTCTTGTCCATGTTGAGTCATTCAGCTGGTGCTGGCTTAACGTCAAGAGCAGTTCATAAACATTTGGTCTCATAGCAAATACTTTCTGCCTAGCTGTAATCCACATGGGCGTTAGAGACATGGATATCTCCCCATGCTGGAGTTTGCTTTGTACCAAACCACAGTCCACGCTGATTCAGTTTGTTGGCCTGCCATAGTATCAACGTCAAGAGTCCACATGTCCCAGATGTTGGTGCCCCCCCTCCCACTTTCAGCTCCAGAGACAAAAGTTACTAGTGGTCTGACATGTTGAGCCTTTTTCAGCTGGGGACAGGTAGAGCTTGCCGTTAGCACAGGAGCAGAGCTCGTACACAGTCTGTTTAGTGTAGGTGGTGCCTGCTGGTGCACCCTCCAGAGGATCCACTGCACTCCCCAGAGGGATGCTGCCCAGCCTGATGGTGTTGGCATCTAGGAAGATCTGAGGAGAGAAACCAGAGAATGATCATGAATCAGTTTTTTAGTCAAATAGGCAGGCTCCCTGAGTTATACTGAATAAGCACATTGTCCTAGAAATCGACCACTCTCTGGTGGTCACATGGGAAAGCTATACACAGAAATCTATCAACACAAAGTAGGAGTTTCTTTGAACTTCTTTGAGAAGTAGGAGGGAGGGCAAGGCATGGTCAAGGAGTTCTGCAGAGGAGTTTCAGAACAACTTCACACTGCAAATAACTTTTTACCTTGCAATTTACAATTGATTCTTTTGCAGATACAATTGAACTAAAGTGATAAAACACGTTTGCTATGCTACTTGAACTAGGTATGTCATGTTTTCTTAAAATACTCTTTGGTTCTGAAGTCTCCTCAACTGATAAAAAAAGATTATTTAAAAAATAAAACGTGTGTAGCAAAGTATGGCTTTTGACACAAAAAGAAATCCATTTAACCATCGAGGTTCGTGTTGAAATCATTCACTTTTTAAACCTCTGTATTTTTTGATACTTTCTAAAAGATCCCAAGGTTAGGCAAAAATATCTGCAGATATCTGAACCACCATTATGTTCTCTATTTTAAGGACAAACTGGCAATGTGGTAAATAGGTAGGGTGCCAAAAAAATAAGGAAAGAAAAACTGAAAAAAGAGGAAAGAAGAAGTGAGGAACGAGAAAATGTCACAGATGTACAATTGAGTATACATTAGGCACTGCTCATTTAAATGCACACAAAGGAAAATGCATTTACTCTACTGTTACTGTTACTGTTTAATTTTGCCCTACAACTATAAAACAATGAGCTGTTAAAAGACTTTGCGCCTGCCACACAGTTTTCTCAGCTGCAGAAGGTGTTAAAGTAGAAGCGCCGACAACACAACAGGCCAGATTTACAAACTTGTGTCAGAGCAAACTTGTTATTACTCCACTGAAAAAGTAACATCCACTGCACAATTACCTTTGAGAAATTGTCTAACAAGATCAACATGCTATTTTCTTGGGCTACTTTTTGATGCTTTTATAACATTATTTAAATACTCAGTGTTCAGGTAGCTGCAGGCCAACCCTGGTCAAATACTGCTTTTGTATTACATTGTGTAACAGAAACAGTCTCACTGCTTTTCTTCAACATAACTTTTCTTTCATAGTTTTTCCTGCCACCTTGTCTATAATAAGAATAAGGACTTCAAACCCTGTACAATGGAAAAATCTGGGAATGGGATGCACTGTGTCTGTGCTTACAGCTACAACCGGCTGGTGGTTGTTAAAAACTGAGGGCTGTCGGCTGAGCCCAAAATGCCAAACACTGCTGATCTTTTGAGATCTGTTATTATTATTCTTCACTCTTGCAAATATCACATTGTAATAGAATTTACCACCACGGCTGGCAACATAAAAATTATGTTTTAATTTTTTAATTTCCACCATTTTTGTCTTGCGGCCATGTGTAATTTTTGGACCTGCTCATGTTGGATTTTACTGTGCAAATATTGACCTCAAAATAAAATAGAAACACAGGATATTGACTTTTGTAGCTTTTTTTTCTGCCTCTTAGTATCCAAATTGCTTTTCATATTAGTACATGCACCTGAGCAGTTATTGTTGACAATGGCACAGTGATGATCAAGACATTTTTAAAGTGACACTCCCTGCAAAAATGGTCCCTGGTTTTATTGTTCAGTATTTACAAAAAAATATAAAATATGCCTTTGATTTCTTGAACTTGTTTTAAATCATTGTCATTGAATTGTTTTTTTTTTTTTACACTTTTTGGGCTTTTCCCCCTATATTCCTCACGACTTTCTTAATTACATGCTGTATTACTTCTTTAAGATCGGAACACTGGACAACTGGTAGTTAGGTTTTGAACTTTTCTCCCTGAATAGCACATAATTACTGCTGCTACACAATTACTTTCTAGTTCCCATATAAAACACATCACAACTTAGTTTATGTAGTATGTAAGAAACAAAGAACCCAGGTTTATGCAGCCCTGTGGCCTTGTTATTAGCTTCCATCGCTTATTGTTATAACGGCATGATGAGATGCTTTAGCAGTTAGTAAAAATGTATAATGCCATGTTCTCCTCTTGGAAAATTCCACAGCACATGTTTAAATGTCAAGGTGTACCTTTAACAGGTCCCTTGTGCGCACCTGTCATCCTTCTCTGGCTGTGCAATAAAAGCTGCCAGAGCTCAGTCTTATCCTTTCACAAGGAAGGACTCAGCCATGCTTGGCCACATAACCCAAACCTAATTCCTACAGCCTCCTTTCTATAGCATAACCTCAGATGAACTTGAACATGGCAGGGGGGTTGGAAATGAGAATGTTCATGTCAGGTAATGCAACTGAAATGACAACAAGGACAATCACGCAGTTTATGGTTCTATGGTTCCTCTCTTACTAATATCCTGACTTTGAAATGAAGTCACTAAACACTTAAGATTCAAGCCCCTTCACAGTGTGTGATTTTGCCCCAATGCAGGAGGAAAAAAAATCCTTTGCTTGTTGCGGCCAAACATCTAACCACTGATGTCAGCTTTGTTTAGCCAAAAACAGCCTGCCAACATCTGATAGTGCCAGAAATCGAGCCCAATTGTAAAATGCCTCTAAGAACTATGATATCAATAGTTAAAACCTCATCAAAACATTTGTGTACAGTTAGATTACTAGCTATATAGCGTACAAATAAATGCTAACAATAATTCATTCTCTTTACTAATCCACTCTCACCACTTTAGATGACAATTACTAACATTGGGATACAAGGGATAAAAAGGGAGCAAGAAATAAGAGCAATAGAAAATATAATGGACTGATGGATAGAAAGAGGAAGGGGAAGTTGAAGTCATTTGTTGTAGCTTAAGGACGGATTAGCACTGACATTTATCCCAAATGAAAGTGTCTGTACGTATTAGCTTGGCCTGTAGTTAGCAGTATGTGTCCAGGTGTGCTGCTGTGGAAGGACATGGCAGTCCGTCGATTTTAAAATGGCCTTGTTTGCAACTATTTATTACCAGAGTTTCATGTCCCTAATGCCCGCACAAATATAATATTTTTTAAAGGGTGTTTTTTCATAAAGCAGATGTTTTTCTAAGTTCATTCCTTATAGACATAACTTTTTTACATAGCTCTGGTGTCAAGGAGATTGGAAAAATGCAGAAAGTGGCAATTATGGAGGGTCAAAAACATTTTTTTCATGGATGATTTCCTTTTGGCACAGCCGTGGAACAGTCAGTCAAGCAGCCAGAAAAGACAGGGCCAATGAATAAATGTGTTTTTTCAGGGTTAAAGTGTCTTTGTAAGAGGTTACTAGAAAGTGTTGAAGAGAAAGTCTTCTTTCTGTATAGAAACACGTGTTTGAAAACAATTATAAAGGAAAGCAGAATTGACAGTAAAATAGATCTAGTTAATTCAGCTTTATTCACTTAGTGTTTTTTTATGTAGTGGCAAAGTACTAGAAAGAAAGTATGCTCAAAAACCATCTCAAAATAAATTGTGTGTTTGTATTTGATTTGCTGTAATGCCAATAGTCCAGGGATGAGATAGCTACATCGCAAATTTAATGTTTAAATAAACTCTACAAGAAACTGGAAAAACCTATACAGGAATCCCAGTTCAATTAATCAATAGTCAATGCTATAGCATAACAACACCCCCTGGTCTAGTTGTGTTTATGTGCCTCATGTGTGTGTCGTTTATGTACTAGGGGAACATATTAATCCTGGATGCTGGTCATCCTCAAGGCAGCCCCAAACCACCATCCACTCTGCAATACTCCTCTCACAGTGCTCTAAACTTTATCACCAACATGTTGAGGTCAAGGTCTTTGCTCATGAAATCAATTTATTACTTAGAAAAGGGGTTAAAACAATCACAGACACAATTTTACCAACACAGAACTCCCTCTACATAGCTCTTTGCCTGAGCTCACCTTGCCTCCAATTCTCTGGTTCTTTTCTGCTCCACACACACTTTCAACACACATTCAACACGAATAGGTGGGGGATGCTGAGCTATCTGAGTGTATTACACAGACCATTAGGCTGGTTGAATGGACAGACCCTGGAATGGGGCCTGACAATGGACCAAATGACAGAGGACTGAGGTAGACTGAGTGTAGTAAGCCAGATGTGCTGGTGACATTACGAAATAGCACAATGCTCTACTGTACTCTGCGCCCATACCGACACAAACACAAGGGCGGACAAGAATAGAAACCTCCATGATGCACTAGCAGTAGAATAATGTGAAGACTGACAGACTGTAACACACAAAAAAAACCAGACAAACAAACAAACAAACTTCCCACACACATCGAAAGACTCAGTCACATCACGTTGAAATATATTCATTTGCATGATTGCTGCTGGCAGTGTGAAGCATAGGCTAATGAATTTCTGACACTAATCATAGCTTTGGAAAAATATCCACTTCTTTGAGCTAAAGGCAGGTATGTCTTATCTGTTATCTCTCACTCGCACAGAGATGATGATGTGTTAAATGAGACAGTCCATCCTGGGAATGTTTGTCAGTTTCATGTTGTTATACTAATTCATTTATTTTCTGTCTACTTTTACCACATGGGTGCCAACAATAGAGAGTTACCCCCTGCTAGCATTCAAATTCACTCACTGTCCTCCTTTACCCGCAGGTAAAACAAGTAGCAAAAAAAACAAACAACATGGTAATAAAAAAGTCCCAGTGTAGCAGCCCAATAACACCTCAAGGCTATAGAGTCTTAATAAACCCCAGTACTGTGTCAACAAACAACAAAACTCCATGGTAACCTAAGTTTGTTAAGTTTCACTATTGTCAACCTAATTTCACCTTTCCACAGTCAGCAGGAGAGGGGAATTAATATTCTCACATGCAGAGGAGTCACTTTGGGAATAAACTGTCACACTGCACATGGGGTTTTTTGAATATTTGGATCGAATGTAATGACTGGAGAGTTAGCCGTAATAAAAAGGCAATTTAGGGTCTTTATTGAAAAACCAACAGAGCGGTTTCCTCTTTGAGTTTTTATTTTTATTTTTCCATAGCAACACGAGTCTGTCACATTCGAAACAATGACGTCCCGGTTGAGTTTTTTTTAAACTTTAAAAACAGAGAGCTGCACCAGATTCTTACATTTTAAGGACTTGCTGTTTAATGTCACAAGTTTTACGTCATTTTAGTGCAATGTTTTTATTTTAGGGAGTGAAAACTTGAAAAAGAGCTTTCTAATAAACGCTATCACTGTCAAAAACTACATTTAGCATTTACTTTCAGTTTTCTATCGTCCAATCAACAGACTGCAGTGTTTCACTTCACTCTTCGGACGACACCGATGAAACCATAGTCCAAACAGTTTCCCAAGTATACATTGTTCTCTTTAAGGGCGCATTGTACCCCTTTTGTCACGTGAAACTTCCTTGTACTGACTTAACCTCTAACGTACTGTTCCAGTGGAAACCAGGCTTTAGACATAGGCAGAGTCATGCACATGGCCTATAAACCTATGTGACATAACTTTGAATGCAGTACACTTTGCTACATTTAATTGGCAAAGTAATTAACATTCCAGTGCTGTAGCCTCAGTGAACTGCTCAAAACTTTTTCTCCCCCCTGAAAAGCTTTTCCTTCTCATTTTTAACTAAGAGCACATAAACATCAAAATATGACAGCTTTGCATAGTAATTGGTGCTCCCAGGGTATCCCAGCCGTGGACTCATTTTACGTGAGAGCAAATTTTTCTGACACTTAACATGCTGAAAGAGTGAACTTAGGGAAACCAAAGCCACAGAAATTAATCAAGTAATGTGGTCTGCCATGGTCTAATTCAGATTTCTACTTCATTATTTGCAGTGAAGACATGTGGCAGTCTTAATAGTAGATGGTCAGTGTCTCTCATTAAGATTATTGTATTTCAAATCACAAATCGTATTTTGTGATTTGGATTACACTGCTAAATAAATGTAGCAATGTTTTTTTCATCAGTTTGTCAATGGTTAGCTTAAATAATATGTTTCAGGTTTAAAACTCTTTATGGTTCAAGCACTAGGTTGAAATAATGCTTGAAGTGAGGCAGATGTTGCACATAGACTGAGATGATGGGATTTACTGATGGGATCTTAAGTCAAATAGTGCAAGAATATATTACAAAGATTGTGAAAGGCGGTAAGGGAGTGAATAAAGGAGTGAATAAACTTAAAGAGAGGCTAAAATGGATGGACAGGAGAGAACATAGAATGGATAGAGAGAGGGTTGATAAAAAAACAGGAGAACTGCAGGAATCCTAAGAGATCTGTCAGCTCTTGTTGGCTTTGATTTTAATGGAAGCCTGCGCTTCCCTACCTCTAACCCATTTGGCCTTAATTCCAGCACTGCTTTCCAAACTTTTTAAACTTTAATGGCCCCTTCTTAAGTGCCAGCTGCTGACAACATTGATTTGGCTTTAGGCCTTGCTGTCCTGCACGCCTTTATTTTCTCCAGCAAAATCGACAGAAACATCTATTTTCTGCCATCCTCCTCCACCTCCTACTCATCCGATCCTCCTTCTATCCTCCCTTCATCCGCTCTTCTCTGTTCATTTGATGGTGTCAGCGGACGAGGGAAAGTTGGTATGAGGACGGATGAAAAGGAATGCTATTTGGATAAGCAGTTCTTTTGTGGAGGCTTGTAGTGAGCAGGCTGGGCTGACAAACACGAGACTGGATGCAACGCTGGGCTCAGTGAGCAAAACAAAGATATCTTATATACACTTGCCATGTGAGAGTAAATTTTGGCATAGTTTTTTTTTTTTATTTTTTATTTTTTAGCAATGCACTTGCTGCATGCATGGTTGTAGAATGACAAGTTTATTTAATTACCTTGAGACAAACCATAGGATTGGTGTTGGGCCAGTTCCTAAACTAACTCACTTAAACAAACTGGACCAGGCCTTTTTTTTTATTCTAGTTGTGGAAAATGGTTTACACTCCAAATAGTATACTGTAAAAGCAATAATTTGTAAAAAAACAAAAACAAAAAAAAAAACGTCTACAGTTTATATAGAGGATTTTAATAAATGACATCCTCTACCCAGGCAAGGGAAACCTTGGCCAATCACATGCTCACAAAAATGACATGATAGAAAAAGGAGCACATTGGTTGTCAAATGGTGTTCCAGGAGGTTTTACAGCTGCTGATAAAACAGAGAAAGTATATATTTACAGCTGAAAATGTCTTTGAAAACATGAACAGAGAAAAGAAAGTAAAATGCAGATAAATACTGTGAATTCAATCATGTAGTGTTTAATGAGGCTGTTCTGACACTGAAGTCACAGCTATATATTTACACTAAGCTCTAAATTTCAGTTTGGTGTAATGTAGTAGTATTTTGTGGAGGAAAAATTATTAAATTTATAATAAAAGAAAGCAGGAAAGGTTTCTAGGCTGCTTTTGGGAAAAGAGTGGAGCCTGAGACAGAGACGGCGCGTTGTGTTAAATATGGTTAATATTTTATTGGCCTCATAGGATTTATTGCTTTAAATAATGTTTGTCGGAGATGACGGAGACCATACATGGTAAATTTAGGACTCGATGTCCGGTTTAAGTCTTGCAAGAATGAAACAAATCTGACACATGCAACAATGGTACATGGTGCTTTGAAGTTTTTATAGGTGTACATTATGTCCGCCTCTCAGCTCCAGGGTCGTGGATGGACGTGTATTGAGTTGACGTGTCAGTCATAAATGTGAATAAGTTTACGTGTATAAATGTTAAAACTGACCATCCCAAAAATCTATATGGCTATATATTTTTTTAAAGTTCAAGGGCATCACAATGTATTGAGACATATTTAAATTATTATAAGGAGTTATATAAAAAAATGGGGTGCTATGTCTGACCTTGTGTTTAAAACTATTGTCCTAAAACGTTAATGGAACTTAATGCGTCTTTCTTAAAAAATATAAGAGTTCTGATAGATGTTTGAACAGGTTAGCTGAAAAAAAACACACAAAAAAACCCTTTCTGTACTCAAACAAGGTTAAAGAAAGCTATAACTAAATTAAGATTCAAGAAAGAGTGTGTGGTTTTTGGTGGTATTTCAATGATCCTTACTTTTTCACTCTTTAGGGACATTCTGTTGTATGAAGACAACCAGCAGAAGTAGGTCTGATGGTGATATCACATTAAAAATGTTTGCTTAAAAAGAAAAATGACCAGCAGTGCTAAGTTTGTCAGTTTCTTTTTTTCCGAGGATTGGGTAGAAGAGTGGATGCTGCAGCAGTGACAATTTAAATCAGTTAAGTCTTTTTTTTGTAAATTGCATTTTGTGTTAGTATTTATTGGACTTATTTATATATTTGTGTGTTGACATTTAAAATAGTTACAGAAGTAGGATGCCAGATTTGTAAACCACTGGAAATGAGAAGAAGCCACATTTATAAGAGTGATGTAAAACTGCTGTGAGGCTGATTTCTCCAGTATGTAATTTGAACGTGCCATAGGGTGATGAAGTTGAGAAGTGCCACAAAGTCTTGACTTTTCCAAGCCTGTCATCATCCAGCTTTGCCAAAGGCCTGCTCCACAATTCTTGTTCCACTCTGCTGTGTGCTTTTGTTCCCCGTCAAGAAAGAGACATCTATTTATGCGCAGATGACAGAAAGAACGACACAGACGGAGAGGAAGAGAAGGAGAGGGACAGATAATGGATGAACAAAGGATGGTAAAAGACAAAAGAAAACACGAAACGGAGAAGAAAGAGGTGACAGAATTGAGGTAAAAATTATTATCCCCCTCCCCTCCCATTTCTCTGAGATGTGACACACAGTGATGTATAACCCTGGCAGTGGAAAGTTAATTAGATGGGCTGGGTTACTTAAAGATGAAGGGCTCGAAGGATCAAGAAAAAGAAAAACGGAGAACACAAAGATGTAGAAGGAAGTAACAAAGGGGGGAAACAGGAAATGGAACAACTAAGGAACAGGAAGTGATAACGAGTAATGAGTTAGATGAGAAATAGTTTGAAACATCTCAAAGTGTAGCTAAATTATGGCACACATCAGGCTGCAGATAAAACAATGTTAATAGTATGTAAACACCATAGACAATAATGCAAAGACAGAAAGGAACAAAAGGATTATGAAGCATGTTTTGAGATTTTCCTAAGCCGTATCTGTTTGCATACACACTTGGTGCGTGGTGATATTCTGTGTGTCTACGCAGAGAAAACACTGAGTGAGAAAGACTGACAATGACATTGAGTGCAATGCAAGAAGGCCATTCTTCTGTTAATTACTGAGTTAATGACACACTATGCTCCAGCAGACATGCAACATGGCAGATGCACACACATAATAAGTACACACACATAGGGATAATGTCTGGCTGGGCACTCACGCAGCGTGGCAGGCTGCTATGCAAAGAGCTTGACAGCAAGATATCGGCTAACAGTGATATACACACACACACACACACACACACACACACACACACACACACACACACACACACACACACACACACACACACACACACACACACATATAAAAGACACACAGCAGCTAGTGACAGGGAACCTCATCAGCCTGCCTTTAATGAAGTCACTTCTTCCAAATAGAAGAGAGGGGGGAAAAAAGGGATGAGAGAGGAGGAGGGGAAAAAGGAGGACAAGGTCGCTGGGATTGATGACGCTCATTAGCCTAATAAGGTACTTTAATGAAGCGGACCCAACACTAGGCAGTGCCACTGAGTCTCAAGACACACACACCTCAACAGTTTTATAACTTTCTGTTGTCCCTTCCATTTTATTTTCACAGCTAGTGTTGTGTGCCTTTTTTCTCTTTACAGAAAATAACTACCTGAATAAGAAATCTTAGACTTAAACGATAAATAGATAAATTATGAGTCTGTTTGGTAGAAAGTTAAAATGATCACTGCTGATGATAATAATATTGTTTTAAACTAGCCCTCTCATTTGTTTCTGATCCCAACCAAAGGCACTCACCTCTCCTTCTGAGGACTGCAAAAGTAAGTCTTTTCTGCAGGATGCTGTGAAGTCCCCTACCCCAGCACTGATCTCCACTCCTCTGGGGGCCTCCAAGGTCAAGGTCCGAGTCGGGGATTCCAGCCTGGAAAGCACAAACATGTTTTACTGACCAAGCCTGCATTTACACTGTACCTCACAGGCTTTTGAACAGACCAGCGGCAACCCATTACTTCTGAATCAATACAGACTTGAGCATGAACACGATCTCCTACGAGTAACAAAATCTGTACATTGGTTTGAAAAGTAAGACAAATCTGACATAGTAAAAAAAAAAAAAAAAAGGCTTGCTAAGTTAGTTAACTAATTAACCCCAATGTCCAAGGACACTTGCGCCCTGGAGATACAAATTAAACAGTGATGCTTAAATACTGTACATGTTAATCAAGAAAGATTGTACTATGTTATTACAATATTCAATTACTACATCTAAAAGTCTATATGCAGATACTGTATACATTTTTGGACTGTAAACATAATTTCTAATAATTCATGAAAGCTAATCATGTTGTTTGACTTTGATCTGATTCCTCTGAGTTTGACACTGCTGTGGATGGTCCATCAGTTACCAGTGCAGTAGTTCCTTTCCAGACAGATGTCTCCTCATACATCATGACCCGGGGAATGACTGAAAGAATTATGTCTGAAAGTGCTCTGCCCAGGAGTGTATACGAGCCAAGTTCAATGTCACTCTCCTTGGAGCATGCACTGTAAAGGATCAGTAACTAAGACCTTTGAAAGCAGCATGAGAAGATTAAACAGCGTTGTGGTGTTCGATAAGCACTGCGCTTTGCTGAAGGGCACGCTGGCAACTGAAATTAAATAAAGATTTTGGCAAAGCAGAAAGAATTGCAATTTATGAAGTTTAACTAATTTAGCTGCACGCTAACAACAAAGCAAGGCTGTGCACCAAAAGCACTTTTCCAAACATGCTTTCCTCAAGGGCACTATAGGAGTTTTTTTGGCCAATCCCTACTGAGAACAAAAGGACTAGAGGGTAGATTAGCAGAACATATGACGTAATGGGCTCTGTGTGGCCAAAAGAGAGGTACATAAACACAAAACATTCATTCTGTGGCCAAACGCACATTGGCAATCACTGAGCCAGTGTTAATGTCCTTTACTTTGGAGTCCCCAGGATGATGAAAATGTACCCATGGCTTGCGGCACAAAAAAAAGAGCAAAATAAAAGAAAGAAAAAAAAAGAAATAAACCCTAAACAAAAACCCTTTTCATTGAATCTGCACAAGCAAACATTAGTTGACAGAGAAAACCTCCCTTGGCACAAGTTTTTTCATGTTTGGTTGCACCCAAGTAATGAACATGCACTTTAGAAGATGTCTGTACTCTAGTGTTGCTCCATTTCTGCTGTCAGTGTGTTCAAGGTGTTTACGCTTTATTAGGTGGTTTTTATTTTTATTTTATTTCACTGCTCAAGCCATTCACCTTGAAGAGGCACTTTATTGTTGTGTCCTCTGCACAATGTTGGGCAAACTAAAAGCATCAAGTAATTGACTGAAGTAATTTAATTTATGCAGTTAAACTGGATTGTAGACATTTTTGCCTAAAAAGGCCAAAGAAGAGCACATAGCAAATGCCAAGTTAATGTGACTTGATTTAAGAAAATGGGTGAATTTGCATTAGAATACAGTCAACACTTATTTGGAGTACATGCTTAAATTAAACTTTTATGACACAGGAAGAGAGCAGTTACAAGCGAAACGGTCCCATTTTAAAAGATAAGCAGGTCGTTGATAATATATATATTTTCAATTTCTGTTTTCTGTTTAAAAAAAACATATAAAAGTATTGTGTGAATTTATCACAATTAAAAGCAGATAGAAAAAAAAGCGGAATAAAGTTTATAAATATTAGTGTGTGCAAATGTTGAAAAGTTACATAGAGAATGTTAACTTTTAAAAGCATTTATTTACATTTTTCTTTGTTGCCAACATTTGGGATCAGTCAGTTTCTGGGCTGTTTCATGAGGGTTCGGTGTAAAGGTACAGCGGCTGTTGAGGAGTCATGAGGTGGATTAGAGGTGAGAGCAGGTCTGCTGCTGTGCACCGCTGAGCATCCAAGTGATATAATAAGTGTTGGAAGCAGACACTTCACATTGGCCTGACTTATTGATCGAGTGAGTGCGCGCTGCAACAGACAGAGGTTAAGAAGCAAAGAAAACAACCGAGACAACTGAAACTCAAAAGACACACAATTAAGAGAACGTAATAAATGTTCCAATATTTTTCATCCTGTTGTATTTAGGGAATGGAGAAAGGAGTAGAGAATAGGAGATTACTGGTCTTTTCAATAATATGTGAGGATCTTCCGGTTTGACAGCCAAAGCAATTACAGTGACGTGGCTGCAGGCTGAAAGCAGTGCTGATGGGCAGCTGCGCACATACATACTGACCATCTATCACACCATGTCTCTCTAACCCATGTCAACTGTTTGCCTTCACTCACATTTAAACCCAACCATCTATTTCCTGCACAAACCGCCCATCTGAAACTCCTTCACTTCAGGTTTACTTTATCATTTTAATAGTTATGTCCAAATGCCCTGGACACGTGTCAGGGGAAAACTCAAATCCCCACGTTGTTGAGGATGACCTGACTGCCTCTGATGTTACATAAAACCTTAAAACATTAGTAAGTAGTAACTGCTTTATATAAATGTCTTTAGATCGGGACTCTAAACAACATTCAAATAATGAGAGTGATGCATCTAAACAGGAAAAAGAACCACTATGCTTAATGTAGAAAAAAAAAGAAACATGTGTGGCTTTCTTATTGTTGGGTCAAACTATGTAATGAATCTGATGGCTTCATCAAATTGTCACTAAGTGAGTAAAGCATGGCCTGAGAGTTCAAATACTGTAGTTCTGGTGCAAGGCTGTCCAAATTTACTCTCTGACGATGCTGCTTCTGACAGTTTGTCTTTCTGCTCCTTGCTCTCAGCTGCCAGTAGGAACAACATTATTAAGACCATCCATACAGTGTGCACGCCGGGACCCCCCAGTCATAGCTTACAGTTAAAAACAATGTCAAAACAGATGCAAATCATATAGTGGTGGTACTCGGTCATACAATGGTGCTCCAAGCAAAACCCTTGTATGGAGCTTAATGCATTTTGGAGCATGACCAGGATAGATGTGTTTCATAATAAAGTTTTCATGCACATCGATTAAGAGACAAAGTATTAGGTTTGAGCTTTCCTACAAGTTTTAGTGGGTAATGTATGTTTTCAAAGATAGTCTGGAGGCATGCCTTAACACTGTGTAGTTTATTGCTTGTCTGTGAATAATGGTGTTTTTAATTTAGGAATGATCTTCATACACGCATCAGTTCTAAAGACCATGGAAACAGAAAGCACAAAAGATAATGTTAAAAACATTTACTGTAGATGGATGGTTTTGAAAGTGTGGCCCTGAACCCATAGAATTGTTCCTAAGTCGTGCTGTGTAAGTGATTACAAAATCATTTATCATTAATATGGTTTGTCTTTGGTAGGCTTTTGCTTTTCTTAATACTTTAGTTTTGACTGGGATGTCTGGGAAGCATTTACAATTAATATGTGAAGTACCCATACATTCAATCTAATTAATCTGTCTTATATCAAGTATGTACTACTTCCTGAAAGAATGAGAGCATTCACACACAGAACAAAATAGATTACCACAGCAAAACCTCAAATAATTCTGAAAGAGAAAGACAATAAGACACTTTGAAGCTGAAAATTTATCCTGCTTAATATAATGGACTATAGTTTTACAACTTAAAATTAAATATTGCCACACTAATAGTAGGTACCTTTAAATGAACAGGTGCATGTAATGAATGTGTAATCTTTAGAACTTTGGCATTTTTAGTTGCGTGTAAGTCTGATAATGGAGTGTTCTTGTTGTTAAAACCTGGTTGTTTTCTGTTGCAATAGCCACAAAAGTTTTTAAATAAGTCAAGTTAATTAAATCTAAATATGCTTCCGCGATAAGGATTGATCAGAGACCACCTTAATGGGTTGCTCATGAATACAGTTCGATACAAAAGCAGAGCTGATATTGGATTTTGTGTTTACTGTTGGTAACTAATAACATTTCGGAGTCACACTTTCAGAGACACAAAGTTTCTGGTCAGGCCCACTTGTGTTCTTTTTTTTTATGCTGCTGATAATGTGCGTATGCTGCTAGGCCCTTATCTTTGCTATTCATTATTATTAGAGAAAACTGTCTGCCTTTCCCGTCAGCTTCCAATTCTTACATTAATTCTCTCTTTCTTCTCTCCCTCACGCCAATACAATCTCCCCCCAAACTCATATATCTGTTTTGACCTTCAGTAGCGACAAGGCCATTTTATACAGCGTCCATATTTGTCCAACCTGACAAGATAAGTAGGATAGAAATACATCAATGCGAAAAGGGTTTTATCTTAATTCATTTTGGGGGGAAAACAGACAAAGAGGGGGAGGACAAAAAGGCAAAGAAAAACACAAGAAAAAAAAACAGACAATTTCATAGAAGACTTTAGTAAATGTGATATCTTCTTAGAAAGACACTCCAAGAATTAATAAGGGGTTTCATTTTCTATCTTTTATACAGTATTGCAATGAAGGAACACTATATTTATAATATTAAGAAAAGGCAAGCTTCTGTAGAAGCACATACAAGAGTATTCAAGACCATATTGGTAATTCTTTATTGGTTATTGATTATTAGTCTATACTTTTTAAGTAAAAACTGAAAACCAAACGTCATGAGGTGTCCATAGCCTTTTATGAGACTCCCTCTTGCAAGGTGGAGTGTAGCACGTTAACATGGAATTGATTCCACAGCAGACCTCTCTACAGAAGTCTATTTGAATGAAAATCAAAAAATCCAATATTTTTGGGCAAATACACTTAGTCACATGAGCCATCTCTCTCAAGCCAGGCCCAAAGCTTTGACCAAACATCTAAATCTGACAATTATCCAGAGAACCCACTCATTTCCAGTTCTTTAGAGTCAAAGTAGTGATGGTATGAGTTGATGGGCTTGTTTGTAGTTTCAAGGTTGTTTTTTTTTTTTGGAACTTTTCCCCCTTACACCTCAGCGGTTCTCTTGACTCATAGGCACCACACATTTTCTAGGAGTCCTCTGCATCTCATCTTGAATATTTAAATTATATTGCTCCTTTTTAAGTCTAATGTTTCATTTCAGTATTTGCAAATTATTGGACATTTATAGAATTTTATGTTTTGTTGAATAGTATCATTACAATGGCTGTACTGCTATTTTCAGTTGCTATGGTTACATTTGATGTAACATCAAATACAGGAGTGCTGTGTAGGCCTATGGTATTGTTTTACACCTATCAGCAATTTATAAAAAAGTATTCAGTCAGACCTTGGCTAAATGAGCACACTTG
Source organism: Neodontobutis hainanensis (assembly GCA_024349245.1). Classification (NCBI taxonomy): domain Eukaryota; kingdom Metazoa; phylum Chordata; class Actinopteri; order Gobiiformes; family Odontobutidae; genus Neodontobutis; species Neodontobutis hainanensis. Next base: position 3,405,144 of record JALDNG010000023.1, read on the forward strand.
AAGTTTTGTTTTTGGCCCACCGTTTTTATTTTATAATAAATAAAACGTCAGAATAAATACTGTATATGGACCATCCACAGCGAGTTTCAGCCAGTGCGCAAAGGTGGCTTCTTTTAAAGCTTAATTTATTATCGCATTTCATTGTAGAATATCAAATAATGAAGGGACATTGACATAAAAGTGCCTGAATGTTTTCTGGCAGATCTATACAATAGATAATGGCAACATTTGCTACTTGTGCTTGGTATGTAACCATGGTGAGGCTGCAATATTTCCCAGATGCACATTTTTTTGTCATAAAGAAAAGACTTGTGTATAGTGTACATATATTTTTTTATCTGTTGTTGAGTGTGGAGTGCTGTTAATGTTGCCAGGAATCTTCAAAATACAGACTATAATTGTGATTGATATGTCCCCAAAGACTTAGCTGACATTCACGTTACCCTTTTCCCTTCTTCAGAGCCACTGAAGGCCACACCACCTTATCGCCACCTTGCCATTTTGGACGCCAACTTTAACCTTTTAATGCTAAAGGCTCCATCATTTGCCTCAATGCTCTTGTGCCCCCAGTATAAATGACGTAAAACTTTCAAAAGTGATAGCGATACATAGAGGCAAAGTTGGAGTTGGAAAAATAGAAATGATTTGACTTTTGATGAAAAAGAAAGATGGCATTTTTCAGACTTTCTGACTCTGGCAGTTGGTGTGTGTAAATCGCCCCACGAATCCTGCAAAAGAAAGCCTTGGGCTGTTGTAAAGAGATGTAAAAACCCCTTTGAGTCACTGAGGTGGGACATGAGAACGTCAAGGTACATTAAAGGTTTGTCTTTGTGGAAAATGTCTACGTGCAGGTGTTTGATATTACAGGAGGTTTAGACCACTCAAGGAAAAGTTTTACTACAGCAACTTGGGCTTTTTTGTGAATGCATTATATTGACCACAAAATAGTTATCCAATGGGATTTTGGATCGAGCTTCATGCATCTGTATAATCAGATTACATACCTAGCTGCCTTGTGGTACTGTTCAGTATTCTTTTTTGAGGCCCAATCTTTGACTTTTTCCGCACCAACTCATTCTTTGCCTCACAGTGAAATGTAGTCAAGGAAACCTGATGGCTTAATATTCAAACAGAAAAAAAAGTTAAGTAATTTCATGGGCACTGAGCTGATCATTTAATCATTGAAAAGAGTAGCTTCCACTCCTTCCCAACTTCACCTGCCTGAGCCATTATTCATTTACATTTTTATAGTCAGAGCCCAAATTGTTCTGATCGAAATGACAAAATAAGAAATAGAGGAGTGACTGATAAGAAATCACAAGTGAAAGTCAATGGGTCTAAGAAGTCTGGCTTTTATTAATTTAATAAAGTCTTTTTTTAACATTTTCCTGAAAAAGACAAAACAATGAGTTGTTATATTGTGGACAGATCTACTCTGGAGGAATGGGTCTTTCCAGAGAAATAGCCTATACAATCTGTTCTACTGGTCAACATTTTAGAGTTTCTTCTGGATCTTTAGTGGCCTTTAGCAATACTACAAACACTGGTTGTAACTGCTGTGATCATCCTTTTCAGCTTATTGAATGTCTGGCTACATAAACCCCTCAGCCAATGCACCTCAGCAGAACAATTTACAGTATATCATTTGCAGTCATCTTCTGAAAATATTTTTATCATAAAGTTGCACCACTAAACAAGTTTATTGCCCGGGCTCCAACACAGAGAAGGCTGTACAAATAGTGTTGTAAGTAAAGTCTCTTTCTTTTCTTTTCTTTTCTTTTCAGTAAAGATATCTATGCATTTGCTTTGCTCCCTGTTGTAGACAAGAAATCAGACAATAGTCGTTCTATCTAGTTCTTAACTTCATTACCACATCTTGGAGAAACAGAAAAAAATTCCAAAGGCTTTCTAATGAGATTAGCACATTTGGTTTCTGCAGTGATGTCTTCACTGCGGTTCACATCTTCCCTAATGCCACATCGCTTTTCTAATGATGTGATAAGCAGTATGCTGACTGTGTAAAGCCAAAATCTATTTTAGGGTGTGTATGAATTGGGATATGGAGATATTTATTTGATGCTAACTCAGAAACACACTTGTGAAGGGGTTCTTTGGCTTGTGCAGTGATCAATCATGTTGGCAGATTGGAGACTCAGCGTGTCACTAGAAAGAGACATCATCTTTAAGAGCTGCAGGCTGCTGCTGTATTATCAACATCTGGAGCGATTGTACTGCTGCCGTTCTTGCTCAATATGCCTTGTAAATGGTGCAATCTTGTATTTTTCTAAAGATCGGATAAAACTTTAATGACTCCCATGGGGAATTTCAGTATTTGTAGCTGGGGTGTAGAGAAAGCAGCAGATAAGAGCAGAACAAATACAGCGCACAAATGATAATGCACCCGGATTATCACTGACAGATAAGAAAGAACATTTACAGGTTACATAAGTGTCTGTAAATGCAGTTTTAGTTATTTACCTTATAGAATAGGCCCTGGCTACACGTATACAGGTATCAAAACGCATACTTTTCTTTATGTTTTTGCCTGTAGTCCACATGTAAATGGATTTTTCAGGCAGCAAAACGTAAAGATTCATAAGAACTGTGTATGCAGTAGAGACGTGTGGATGGAAAAAAACAGAGATTTAAATAGCCACTCTAATTATAGCTGTTGATTGAGTGTGTATTGAGCATGCGTGTGAGTTTATAAGTTTGTATGGCGTCATTTAGCTGTCTTAATTATGAGAGCGCACTCACAAAATAAATGAGCGCAGGGAAAGAACTAGTTTAGCAAAGTTTACATCAAGAGTTAGCAGAGGTAAACTATGGCCTGGCTTTAAAGTGTGTGCTCAATTACAATTTATGTGCACGCAATAATAGCTTTTCTCGCTACAAGATCATTTCTGAACTCTGAGATTCAGTTTAATTCTTCTCCTGTGCTTGTTTACATTGTGAGTGTGCTCTCATATCTAAAAGACGCCATAGGTATTGAAACTAACCACATGTTTGGCACTACGATCACTTATGTCTACTGCACAACTCACCACATCGTCGGCAGATCTGTTGTTCTGCTTTTATTGTAAAAAAATGTTTAACAATTCCATTTTGTTGTCAGACATTTGTGCCGCTAAAGCAAAAAACAGATACTCTGCACGTGCTCTGAATGTTACTCTGTGATTTGTGTTCACTGCCATCTTGTGGTGAAGAGAGCTGTTTTAAGGCCTTTGTAATGAAGCTGTGTGTATTATTATGTTGCAGAAAATATTTGTTTATAAAGATATCTGTATCTGTGTAGCTCGGACCTCAAAGTGTATGAGCTAAATGCGTCCTGAATGCATCCTGGGAGATTGAATCTGAAAACGCTTTTGAAGAAGGCCTGTGTCGCATGTACCCAGATCTCAAGGTTGCATTTTTCTTATTAAACTGTCTTTCACATTCATAACAGATACAAAGAAAGAATGAAATAAAATGAATATGTACGAATGCGCCAGTGCACAGAAAGTCTTGGGTTTATATAATAAAGAAAAGAAAGAAAGAAGAAAGCAGAGGTAATCATAAGAGTGAATGTTTGCATTTCTGTGCTTGGCTCATTGGCTGGCCTCCTACAGTGGCACTATCAGTTGTTCTCTCAGTTTGCTCCATGTGCCATACCTCCCGCCTGGATTCTGGCTGTGCGCTTGCTTTGTCATTCTCACAAGCAAACACAAGTCCCGTAGCAAAATATGAAAGCTTTACATTTAGCCATTCAGCTGTGGTAAAGAAATACACTACTGTCTAGTGTAATATTGGCAACACACACACACACGCACGCGCACACACACAAACACACACGCACACACACGCACACACACAAACACACACACACAAACACACACACACACACAAACACACACACACACAAACACTCACACACGCACACACACAAACACACAAACACGCACACACACAAACACTCACACACGCACACACACAAACACACAAACACACACACACACAAACACTCACACACGCACACACAGACACACACGCACGCACACACACAAACACAAACACAAACACACACACACACAAACACACACGCACGCACACACACAAACACAAACACAAACACTCACACACACACACACACACACACACACGCGCACACACACAAACACACACGCACACACACAAACACACACACACACGCACACACACGCACACACGCACACACACGCACACACACAAACACACACACACAAACACACACACACACACAAACACACACAAACACACAAACACTCACACACGCACACACACAAACACACAAACACGCACACACACAAACACAAACACGCACACACAAAAACACACACACACACGCACACGCACTCACGCACACACGCACACACAGACACACACGCACGCACACACACAAACACAAACACAAACACACACACACACAAACACACACACACACACACACACACAAACACATAAACAAACAAACACACACACACACTAACGCACACACGCACACACACACTAACGCACACACGCACACACTCCTGACTGCTGGCTGTTCCTAAACTGTCTGTTCGTATTTCTTGTACAATACTTTGAGCTACACTGCGTTGGATGAACTGAGTATATAATAAAGAGTTCCTTTAGAATTTACTTAAGAATTAAAACAGGAAATTAGCAATAGTTATCAACATATTTACATTTTTTCTCTTAAATAGTAACTTCAACCAATTATGTTCTCAACATTACAAATGAATGTACAGATAGCAGTCTCACATCTTGCCACCCATTGCATAGCTTTTAAATGAATGACGATGATAAGGAAACACAGTAAGCCTGATACACACACACATAATGGAAGTCCATCACATTAGGCCTGATGCCTGTCTATATGCGCTGTAAATTAAGAAAGCATGACCTGAGATTGCACTTTTAAAAAAAATGCAACTGCAATGAGGAAGTGGTAGATTTAACCTCCTACAGAGGTCCTGCCTTTTAATCTAAGTTGCTTTTGAGCTCTGACATAAAATTAGATGGAATTAAGTAATACCAGACAGTCAAAGACCACATGTATCAGTCGTATACTCCAGGTCTCAGTGTTTTGTCTTGAGAGGGATATTTGGACTGGGGCAATGAGGTGTCTTTTTGGTTGAAAAGATCCTGTCCAGAATAATTAGGATGAGTTATGGGTCATAAAATGAAATTTGAAATAGACAGAAAACATTACTTGATAGTCAGCGGGAAGTTGAAGGGAACTGTACATGTTCTTTGTAAAAGGTGACTAATTTTAAGACTACACATCTGGGAAAGGTTTTTGTGAGTAAGACAGAGAGACATCGAATTCCGATCCGGTATGGATTGTTCCCATAAGCGCTCTGGCTTGTTATTTGGCTTGCTTCTGCTTGCTCTCTTTGTTCTCAGTGATTTCTGTGTCTGATCAATAGGTGACAAAAGTAAAGAGGTCACAGCTGCTTGTTCTTGCACTAACTATAAATGTATCTACAACAATTCATTGGAATGTTTTTCTGTGGTTCTTTCAAAGTCATTTAGATCGTATAAAAATGTAAGAACATAACTGGTCAACTAAAAAGGAATAATTACAAAAGATGAAAAATATCAAACTGGACTTTAATCTGTTTATAAAGTTCTCCCTGGGCAGGGCAGTGTCCAAGGCATCTAAACTCCTATTCTTTAGACTGCAATATTGAATAGCTTTTCCCAAAGACATGCTTCAAAGAGATTGTGGCTCTTTCTAAATTTTAATGATTTCCAATTACTTTGACACGAACCTCGACTTTTTAATCAAAAAACAGCTAGGGGCTGGCTTACTCACTCGTTTCAGGAGCTAATTAGGTAACGCTCATCCCATCCTACACCAGACTCCTCCATCTTGTTGCCCACAGAAAAGTCTGGTTAAATCAACTTTGCCCCATTGCACCTTTGAAATTTGTGTGGGAAGTGGCTCTAATTCAAATCGCATTGTTGTTTTTCACGAGGCATTTGAGAATTGTAACCTCAATTAAAAGCGAAAACAAAGTGTCCCTGCCTAATGTGCAAGCTCACACAACAGGATTATTTGTTCGACCTACGGCTTTGGGCCATTTAGGTTAACATAATGAGCACTCTATTTATGTGCAATTTGTCTGCTTGTCAGTGTCCACAGTTTGATCAGATGAATGCAATACAAATGTGTGTTAAGAAGTGTGTGAATTAAAACAATTTCTGAACCCAAAGTTGACTAGAGACAGCACTGAGCACAGATGGATGTGTGGTTAAGGAAGGGGGAGCGCTGAAAATGGAGGCCACAGGGTGAATTATTTACCCCTTCTCTACTTCAAGGACTCGTAAAGTTTTACAGTTCATAATTGGATGAAATTGGAAGCAGCCTTCGTTTCCAGGGCCATTAACTATTATTCGTACTCTTGTCATTTTGGACTAAAAAAATACATATACCATATATTCACAAAGTACTTACACTTATAATGCTTTCAACTGTTCTTATCTTCTTAAATTATATCTATTTTTGTTTGGATGTATTTCATTTTTGTAATTTGTAAAGATAAAATTATGACATTGCTATGAGTATTTTCAAAAACAAATACCATTGTTTATGTATAATGCCTGGAGCACGTTTACAGTGTTTACCAAAAGTAGATTTCCCTCTCTAATTGAAAAGCCTTTCCCATGCCCCGGCCTGTGATATTACTTTGAATTTCACCGCAGTGCTCTTTAAATTTCTTGGTCAGACGGATAGATAGATACATGGTAATGGAGTGGTGGATTGAGGGAAGGACCACGAAGCACAAATCCTTTTTCTGGTGCCCTTGCCTGCGCTAGGGCTAACTCTCTCTTGGGAGCCTTCTCATGACCCCAGGACTTGGATAGAGGAGAAGCAGCACAGGGGGAGGGATAAGAGGATGAAAGAGTGGTTCGAAACAGGGGGGTATTGACTGTGCAGCAGACTCTCTGCTGTGGAGCCAAGCATCAGATGAAATTAGAGACCTTAGGTAACCCAGTGTCCACTAAGCTCTCAGCGTGACACACCTTTTTTGGTCAGGTAATTGTTGATTGATTGCAGTCTCTCTGTCAAACTAAAGTTGCTGCAGTTGTTTTTGTACTTACTTGCAAAACTGGCTTTTTTTTTTTACAGCCAAATAAAAAAAATAAAAATAAAAAATAAACTTTGCAAGTGGATCAATTGATCATTCAGAAATAACAGAACAAAACACAAAAATCCAAAGGCATATGTTTAACAGCAGTGCTGCTGTCTGACCTAAGCTTTTGAAAGGCTGATTGAACTTCATTATTTTGTGGCCAATATCTTTTACATCCCAATCAATGTTACACATGGTTTCTAAATACAATTGTGCAATTTTAACATTAGGAGACGTTTGTAAAATGTTGGTCTAAACAATAAAAAATACAATTTTAAGTTTGTTTAAGTGACATAAAATACATTTTAAAGCAAGCAAAGGCCAGGTTGGCTGTCTAATATTCTATAGCAACACTCTGTGGACACAAGTCTAATGCATAATACTTCAGAATTATATTTACAGCTTGGTGTATTGTGGAGACTAATGTTATTACATCTGAATTTAAATGTGTGTGTTGTTCAATCATTTTCTTTGTGGAATTGTACACACAGGCACAAGCCATTTTCCCTGCACACTATTAACCATAAATGGATGTCTGAGGCTGTGAACATTCTATTACAGTCTATGTAATTTTATTATACCATAATAAGTACTCATGTAGTGGTAATTAATTACGAAGTACGAGTCATGCACTTGTGAAATTAGCCAAGCCTTAAGGAGACTGGAAATGGAGTTATCTACAGACAATCAGCTCCTACTTTGATCCAGACCAATAATACATTCTTGAGTATGGGAACTTTTCTTCTACCTTTTGCTGTTTTCATACTGTTATGTTGTTTTCATGTAAACTGCTGCTTCAGCTACATGTTGTGCTGATAATGAAAAGTAGTTTTGTTATCGCTGTGCCGCACTGCCACTATCTGTAAACTGTACTACAATGGTTAAACATTTAGAAGCTCCCCACAACAAAAACAATGTGCTCCCTTTAGAGAAACATCTCTGTGCCAAACTTTTCTACAACTACCTCCTCCATTTTCCCTCTGTCTGTTGGTGCTGTTATTGGCTGCCAGCACATTGTCAACCTTCACTTCTTTCTCTCCTGCTATTTAGTCAGTCACTGTCATGGAAGATACTGAACTGCGGTGCTTAAAAAGATGCCAGCCACAGCACTTTTTCCAATAGAGTCGCTTTGTGTCTGCCTTGCGGCCGCTCCTGATGCACTTGAAGGTGGCAAAGCTGTTTAAGAAAAGGGAAAAAAAAAAGACCAGAAGTCTGTGAGCATGGCTTATAGTGGGTATTACAATGGAGGCTTTGAAAATGCAAGCAGCGCATATACAGAGTGTTCTCAGGAAGCAGGCAGGTGAACATTTTGTTTCTATGTCTCTACAGTCTAGAATAACCCACATCTGTGCTACATTTAATGTTGTTGACTAAAAACGCACATACATACAAGTCGGAAAATCTTACATCCAAAACAAAGCACTACAAATTACAGAAACCTTAGCTCTTTTTTTTCTTTAAATCGCTTTTACTTAGTGAGCTGCAAAGTTTCCAGTCCAAAAGTCACACCCACATGGAACAATAGTGGTTAGTATAAAAGAGGCAGTTAAGATCAGGAGTTCAGTAAAGCTCCTTTCACACAAGCACTGAGATCCATACTGTACCCCGACCGTGTCCGGAATCTGTGAACACAAACCCCCCAGTGACATGTCCGGGTTTCTGTAACGCTGACAAGAGAGACTCCACAGTGCGCTCTGCGGAAGCCTTGTACCATCTGCAGCTGTTTGTGCTTCACTTTCCTCTGTTTGGTTATGTCGCTACACATTCGAATAAGCGTAGTATTTATGTAAGTCCATTATTAACCACCACTGTGTAGGAGTTGGCTCATTTGTCGGTTAGCTTTGTGTTGTAAATGGTCACGTTAATTAGGCGTCCCCTGCTGCTCGGGAAATCCACCCGGACTCTCTTCTGACTTGTATGAACACAAATCCTGTATACATCCTTCAGACTTAATTTGCATGCGTGAGTGCACAGGTCAGGATAGAGTTAGTGCAGTGTTGCTTGAATCTAACGCTAAACGCCTGAAACGAAACCCAGTGGAACACATTATTCATGGCCGGCTAACACACACTCACACACACACACACACACACACACACACAAAAAAGACTTTCATAGGCTGCTTTCATTCATATGTTTCTACGGTTACCTGAAAGCCTGAAAAAAAAGTAAAATGCGATAGAAAGTGTGATCTTCATTGTTTCCTTCTTTCTCTCACATCCCCCTCAGCGTTAAACTGTAAGATAGATCATTAGCTTCAATCCCATCATTACATGTCCCATTTACCTTCACTGCATAACACTCTGCTTTTCATATCAGTACAAGAAGAGGGCATTAGATAGACTAAAGTAAAGCGTAAGTGGCAAGCAGAATGAGAGTGCGTGACAAAAGCCAGAATCTGAACAAAGAAAATAATCAGAAGAGAGGAAGTGGAAGTGAAGACTGAAAGAAAAAAGTATTATAGCCTTTCAACTCCAGAAGGCAGTGAAAAGCATTAATCAATTTGTGTTTTTTGTGGATAAGTGACAGAACAAACGTATAGAACCATGTAATCACCGATATAGTATGTGTGTTTCAGAGCGGGAGTACTCGAGTCCTGGACTCGGACTTGAGTTAAGTCATCTGGCTCATTTTTGTGACTCGTGACTCGGATTTGTTTTAAATGGTTTGACTCAACCTTGGACTCCTTTATTCTCAGACACAAGGACAGACACAGAGCTTAACCTATTTGTCTGTCTGAACAAAACAGAAACATACTTGCTCCTAAGTGTACATTCAGGGTAAAATATGTAAAAAGCAGATTACAGCTCATTAAAAACTCATATAGATGTCTTTGGACTTGACCATGGATTTTCATTTCAGTGTTTTTCACTCTGATTAAATGCAAACTTTCTAAATTATACCCAACTCAGCACAGAAACTGTGACATTTGTAAGCAACTCCGAGCGGGAAAATAAACACAATTAATAGGTGGTTGTGTCAATATTAATCATAAAGGCTAAGGAACAATCAGTCTGAGCTGCTGCTGAAGTGGCATAAGGTGAGACTAAATCCTTTCATTACACTTTGATTGGTACTTATTGATGTGTTTGGGCACAATTAAAATGTTTCCTCTGATATTTATGACATAAAATGTCAAAATCAAAACCCCAAACTGCGGGATAATTATTTGCAAAGAACTACAGTTATAGGCGCACAGTGTGTTTCTACCAATCTTCCAAACCAAACAGAACTTTCAGACTTAAAATCTGTTTAATTATTGATTTTGTCAATTTATTGAGGGATGCTTTAAATTGTACAATGTATTTAGGGGATATATATATATAGGCAGTTGCTTATTCAGAATTTTATCAAAATGGGGTAACAGGGTTTAGTTTGTAAAATCTTTAAACAATTCATGACTTGCCAATTGACATATTAGCCATCTTCTATATGTACATAAAGAAGGTCAGGTCCCCATCATTGACAAACTCAAACATATGCCATTGCTGTCAAAGCATAATGATAAATTAGGCTTTCAACCTTGAGTTCAAATGGCAGTGGAAATCTTCTAAATCGTTCCGCAAGCGCCTGAATGCAAGTATCAGAGGAGGGTTGTTCTTGTAGCAGCCTAACCCTTTTGCACCTCAGCCTGGGGCCTACTGTTCCCCCTGTCAGAGCTGTCAGAACGCCAATCACCACACGGCTTTCAGCATGAGTGAATTACAAGTGATGAGCAGCACACGTTACCACAGGAATGCCCAGCTTACTGAACATGCCACTTCAACTTTTTACTTACACAGACTTTCAACCCAAAATGTTATCTGTGGTGATGCTTTCCAAGTTATTATTTATAAGAACATAAAATTCATAAATATTCCACCACTGCTACAATATTCACAACAGCTTGTGAAGTGAACCAATGTGCCAGACTGCATGTCTGACAGCAGGGAGCAGATGCACAAATGTAACACCACATTATGAATGTACACAACATACTGGGAAGAATCAAAATGACTTACTTTAGATCTTGGAAGGGTTCTGCTCTTACATGTGACGTTTCTACAGAATGACTAAACACAACGCCTTCATTCCCTGGAGGAAGGGGAAGAGAGGATAAAAGGGAGGGAAAAGAGACAAAAAGTGCTTCAGTTTAAAAGCAGCATATTATTGCATCACACCACTGTTCTTTGAGGTGGCTGTGACAGACACGGTGCTCAGATCAACCATGCATCTTGCCAGTTATGTTCAATAAAAGTGCATTTACTGCAGCTATATTTTATATGCATTGATTTAACTACTAAGCCACTGATTGATACTGAGACATTAGGAAACCTCGAAAAGTAAAATGAGTATAAAGGTAAAGTGTGTCATATAAATTAAAAAGAATATATATATTTTTTGTCATTCTCAACAGAACTTATGTAACTTGGATATGGCTAGGTGCCCAAAGAGGCACTGGTCCTAGTATTTATACTAAGAATTAATACACTTTGGCTGACATAATAATAACAATCTTTGTACAATTAGTAGGTCCCTGCGTAAAATTGAACAAAGCTGAAAAAAGCTGTTCATAGCAAAAGCTGGTAGCTAGTTTATCGCAGTATTTAACCCCCCCCCCCTTGTTCGACAGCACTTCTGCTCGAGCCCTGAGCAGATGTTGTGGGTAAGCGCTGATCCTGGCTCCAGCTGAGACTATAGAATCTACGCTGCAAGCTCAGCACTGCTGCTAATGTAACAACACACAGGACCACTTTACGCACTCACAGACTTTATAGAACAGTGATGCAAAGACTAACAGAGCTTGTATTTTAAGGTTAACTGTGGTTACACGGCAGACAAGAGTGAGCCAAATCATATACTCTATTTATTATTCACATTGTCTTCACTACTTGCACCATACTGTAAATGACAGATACATTCACCCCTGGGCTATGTTCCATCACCTCCCCTGCCTTCCACTGCTCCCTAATTTGCTGTAGAGTGTCAGCATAGTAAGACCTTCCAATTACCGTGTGTCTGACTTTGTGCATTTGCACAGTTTATCTTCATAGATGAGACTTTGTGTTTGTGCAAATCAATGTACTATGCCAAAGAAAAACACCCCTAATGGTAGACACATTGTATTCAAAGTGAATGTGGAGAGCTTCAAAGCCTCTGCTTGATGGTTTCACTCTATAATTTCTCTATTTACTCTATAATCAGGTGAGATAGATTTTATGTGCAAAGATAACCTTTAAGAATCAGAAAATAAACTTACTCTAGTGGGAAGTGCACTCTTAGTGAAAGTAGTGTATCAGAGCACACTGAGATGGAGGAGGAGCTTTAAGACAGAGATGTATTGTAATGGGTTTTAATCAAAAAATATAAACTCTTCAAAAACATTAATGAGCATGAACCTTTGACCATATACACAGACCCTAATGTAAGTTCCTAATTTGGGTCTACCTGTGACTCGAAGCTTCTCTGTGCCTATGGTAATCTCCTCTTCGTCAGCGGAGAACAACACTCTCTCTCCATCAGCACTTCTCACTTCGAACCTCTGACACTGCGCCTCCACCATCTCTGACCCTGAAAGACACATAAACAGAAGCATACTGTTAAAACATACAACAGAATAATCATCATGGCACACATACTAGACACAGCCTTAATCTGACACCAAAAAACTCAATATAGTTTTCAAACGTATTGCGAGTGCACAGCACAGCCGTTTCCTAAAAAAAAATCACATTTAGGCCACATTTCTCTGAAGCCTCAACACAGTCTCCAACACAGGCAAAACTTAGGAAACTTGGCAGGTTACAATGACAGTTTGCCCTTTGTTAATTCAAGTCATCCTCTCTGTTGATGCAGCTATTCAAACTGAGTCTAAAACAAGCCCTTGGGGCTTGGCTCTCTAGACTTGGAGGCTATTACAAGTGTCAATTAGAAGCCTGGAGAGCCTTGTCAGTCATAATCAGAGTTTATTAGCAGCCTTCAGTCTGGGATTAGGCTTTTTTCTCATCTGGCTCTCTTTGTCTTTATCCCTCCTATCGCTCTGCTTAATCCTCTCACTCCTTCACCAACAGCACGGAAAACCACTTGAGATTTGTCTTGTGAAAACCTTGTCCTGAAGTGAGCTGTGTGTCTACTTAGAGTATATGAGGTTGGGACTGTCTATTGGCAGTAAAGCTATATGAGAAGAAAAATCTGGTTTAAGAAAGAAATAGAGAAAGAAAGATAGACTGGATTTAGTTTTCTCTTTGAAGGTGTCAGAAGTGGACTCACAGATTTGCTGTAAAGTGCCAGTCAATGGAAAAGATTATGGTAATTTACCTGTATTAAGAGGTTAACTATTTAAACAATGTAACCTTTGAAGAAGTTGGATATTGTTGTAAAAATAACAAGAGCAATTTGTGTCTCACGTATGATGTATAACTGCAAACTGATGCAAACTGTATTTATCTCATTTTGTTACTTACCAAGAAAATTTTCCAAACAACAATGTGAAAAAATCCCAACCTGTAATGTATGTAATATGTACATTTGTGAAAATTTTGTTAAACTGGCCAGTCACAAGGCCTATGTTTAACCTGATTCTATTAGATTTTAAAAACTACCTGCAAATTTCTACCTTTGAACCTTCTGATAGAGCCCAAGTAATTCTGCTGTCACCAAAAACACTGGGGCTCCTCATTAAACAGACATGTTAATTGATGCACTGATTTAAATAATCACTTCCTGACAGGATGTGCCTTGTTGTCACAAGTGCCTCTCTCAGAGGGACCATTTAGTAATTAATAATGCCTTCTACAATGACGAGAAAGGTGCCAACTTGTAAGCATATTTGATCAAATTATAAAAGGTAATTTCCAATTGAATAAACAAATACATCTGCATAATTATCAATCCCAAGCTAACAACATAAACAATAATCTAAGCTTAATGGCCAATTTCACAGGTAAGCACAAGTTAGTTTGTCTTGTCAGACATACAGTTGTGCTCATAAGTATACGTTTCCTGGCAAAAATGTGTGATTTTTGTTTTTTGGGCCATTTTTCAGAGAATATGAATGTTAACACAAAAAACTTTTTTCACTCATAGTGGTTGGGTGAAGTAATTAGTGTGTGTGTATAAAAGGTCAGTGAGTTTCTGGGCTCCTGACATCTCTTATTCAGGGCTGCACTGATGTTTCTGTATTCTGAGTCATTGGAAAATCAAAATAATTGTTATAGGATCTGTGGGAAAAGGTAATTGAACTGTATAAAACAGGAAATGGACTAAGATGATATCCAAGAAATTGAGAATACCAATCAGCAATGTTTAAAATGAGTGATTCTGTTAAAACCAAACCAAGGTCAGATAGACCAACAGAAATTTCAGCCACAATGGATGCAAAAAAACCCCCCACAAATAACTTCAGCTGAAATATAGGACTCTCTAAAATAAGGCGGTGTAGCTGTTTCATAATGCACAATAAGGAGGCACTTGAAGAAAAATGGACTGCATGGTCGAGTCACCGGAAGAAAGTCATTACTATACAATCACTACATCAGACTGCACAGAGACAAGCCTCAAAACTTCTAGAACAAAGTCATTTGGAGTGATGAGACCACAACTATAAACGTTACATTTGGACAGGAGTCAACAAGTTCTATGATGAAAGGTACTGTACATCTTTCCTACTGTGAAGCATGGAGGTGGATCACTGATGTTTTGTGGATGTGTATGATACAAAGGCAGGAAAGTTGGTCAATATTGATTGCAAGATGAATGCAGCATGTTATTAGAAAATACTGGAGGAAAATTTGCACTCATCAGCCCGGAAGCTGCGAAAGGGACGTACTTGGACGTTCAAACATGACAACGATTCAAAACACAAGGCCAAGTCGACATGTCATTGGCTGCAGCATAAAGTGAAGGTTCTGGATTGTCCATCTCAGTCTCCTGACCTCAATATCCTTGAGCCACTCAAACGTGCAGTTCATGGGTCATTTGGGTAGTTTCTGATGTTATCATGATTTAAAAAGAGTAAACACAATTGTTTGACAAAGAATGGCTTCACCCAACCACCAACTATGAGTGAAATAAAGTTTTTTGTGTTATCATTCATATTCTCTGAAAAATGGCCCAAATAAAAAAAATCACAAATTCTGGAACTTATGTGGAAGTCCACCACACCAAAATAGTGAAAGGTAGGAAATTACTAGAAAGTGTAGTTTACAGATGAAGTGAGCGTCCTAGTGGTGAAATATTTAAACTATCACCTACAACTCAAAAAGCTTCTGATTTTTATGTAAAACTAACGTTCTTTGCTTTTAGATAAATTTATGCAAAAAAGCAGAATGAACATCATAAAATTTTTGGATGTGCCTTGTGAACCGTTTGTGCGTAATACTTATTTCCATATGTGAAAGCATTCCTGAGGCCAACATTACTAAAATGAATATTCATTTGTTCTTTGGCTGTGCAAAATAAGTCAACCTTATTTTGATGAATTTAAATGATTATAGTTTGTGCTCAGGTTTGAAATCAGCTAAAGGCAGCATTAAGAGTTTTAACTAAAATTTGATATAATTTAAAACTTTATATAACTAAACATCTTTTTGTCTTGTTAAATGTGAATTTTTACCATTTTTTACATTTCCTGGATGTTTTCAATGCTTGGCTGCTTTTTGCTAATGGCTTAACACTTTCACCTTTTATAGATGATCTGAGAGAACCTATTCAACAGCTACACAGTCCAGATCCAAAGGTAGGACCCATTTGGCAAAGGCATCAGAAACATCTACAATCATCAACAAAAGTCTGTTAATTCAACACTGTAGTTTCTATGATGCATATGGCAACAATTGCATTTTTTGCTCATTTAGACATGTCTTTTTTATATTTACAACTCCTCAAAATAATGAAATGGTGACGAGACTATAAAACTGACTGCTGCTAACTTCCAAGTGTTGTGTTCACCCATTGGCCAATAAATTTTACAGCCTGGTGTATGCTACTAAGAGTGTGATGCTAATGTGCATGTCGTGCCTGGGATGAATTATTACACAGCAGTTTAACAAATTCTGTGCTAGAGGGTCCAGGGATACAACAACTCCACTCCAAACACAGACAGAGATTTTCATCAGGTTGACTGAAAACATATCATTGTGAAAACATTGTCAGGTAAATAAATCTGTCACCAGATCCCTCTCACTTGCTGCGAGTTTGATTAGTAATTCAAACATGGCACATCTTTAACATGAGTTTACGTTATGGAAGCCTGGCTGATATGCCTGTCTTGTTTAAATGTCAAATTTAATGAATATTCAATTTGTCCAGTTGGCCCTATTGTGTGTTCTGTTAAGAAAAATGTTCCCAAAGGAGGAACAGGTTATGCAACATATTCTGACACGTGGAAATATTTCATGACTATTCAATTTATTAAGACTGAATGGGGTTAACGCTTGGTTGAATTTGGAGACTTATACTTAGTCCAACGTAAGAACACAGACATTTTATGTAAAGAAAATAATAATTATATATAATAATTTTGATCAGAATACATTTTCTGTATCATTCCAGTCCATGTAGGAGGATCACGTCCCCAACAGTTCTGGACCTCGAGAAGCTTTGACATTTTTCATAATTACAAGCACATTGTGGATAATATATTTTTAAACTGAGCTATGTAATATGATTATGGACACAGCATTTTATATTTACATTTACATTTATTCATTTGGCTGACGCTTTCATTCAAAGCGACTTACATTGTTCTACGGTCATTACCAGTGTTACAGCCACTGGAGGCAAGGTGGGTTAAGTGTCTTGCCCAAGAACACAACAACAGTATGAACTGTGGTGATAGTGGGAATCGAACCGCCTACCTTCTGGTTGAAAGACGACTGCCCACTAATCTACTGCTGCCCACAGCAGTGGCAGATTCAACATGTTTAGCTTAACTTGATAAATGAGTTGAAAACAACATTGTACTGCGATGGGAAATTATTACCGACATTCACTGACGTTATGGATGGACTTTTTCTATGTATACAAAAGGCCTGTGTTAGTGAGCACCTCTCCTTTGCCGAGGTAATCCATCCATCTAACAGGTGTGGCATATCAAGATGCTGCTTAGAGAGCATAATTATTGTGTGTCGTAGGCTGGCCACAATAAAAGGCCACTCTAAAATGCAGATGCGCTTCCCTGAGACGGTTTCTGACAGTTTGTCCTAAAATTCTGTTGCAGCAGCTGTCCGAGTGGCTGGTCTCAGAGGATCTTGGAGGTAAAGATGTTTGGTCTGCGGTTGTGAGGGCGGTTGGATGTGCTGCCAAACTCTCCGAAAAATCTTTGGAGATCGCTTATGGTAGAGAAATTAACATTCAATTCACGGGCAACAGTTCTGGTGTACATTCTTGCAGTCAGCCAATTGCACAATCCCTCAAAACGTGTGACCTCTGTTGCATTGTGCTGTGTGATAAAACTGCACATTTTAGAGTGGCCTTTTATTGTGGCCAGCCTAATGCTCTCTAATTAGAATCTTGATATGCCACACCTGTGAGGTAGATGAATTATCTTGGCAAAGGAGAAGTGCTTATTAACACAGTTTTGAACAGATTTGTGAACAATATTTGAGAGAAATAGGCCTTATGTGTTCATAGAAAAACTCTTAGATCTGTGAGTTCAGCTCATTAAAAATGGGGGCAATAAAAAAAGTGTTGTGTTTAAATTTTTCTTCAGTATAGTGAAGGGAATATAGAGTATAGGTAAGTGAGGACGTCTAATAATAATAATAATAAGAAGAAGAATAAGAATAATAATAATAAGAAGAAGAATAAGAATAAGAATAATAAAAAGAAGTTGTTGTTGTGCATTTGTCTGTTAACTGTTTGTCAAAAGTTACTTGACTCACATTATTAACCTATTTTAAACTCAAGTGATTATCTCGTGCCATTTGCTATAATTTGAATCTAACATAATGTGAGTGATTAAAATCAGAAAAGGTGTGAAACAAGGGTTTAGAGCAGGCCTAGTGGCCCCACCACCATCAGGCAAAAGAAAAGAGAAAAAAAGTGCAATAGTATTTTTTTGTTTCTTTTAATTGCAAACCTGGTTATATGACCAAGAGGTGAACCAAATTTAAAATCTAGCGGAAATACATGTTTTGTATGTTTATGCACTGAGATTGAAAATAAATAAGCATTGCTTATTTTTTGCTTACACTAAATTGTATTGATTTATGTTGTTTGTTCTCTCTCTTTCTTTTGCTCTGAATTTGGCCCTCAGATTCAATGTGTTTAAAATCTGGCCCAATTGAATTTGCAATTAAATATGCCTGGTTTAGAGCAGAATATGTCTGTATCGTTCAGTGTCAGTTTTTGAATTAATTGTTCTTTGTTTGTAACAGTGTAATTGAAGACACTAAGAAGACACAAGTTACACAGTGTTGCAAAATAAAACATAATCTCACTTAGTATATATAAAAAAATAATGTAATGTGGTACTGTTTTTGACATTCTGACAGTTGTAAAGACATGGCTGGCAGATTGAATATATTACTAAGTTACATTGTTTTATACGATTAATGAAGTCTATCCACAATCCCCTTCCATAAAGTACTGCAAAATATGATTGATCAAACACATGCTTAATTGTCCGAAAGGTTTGTCTGTATTAGTGCTGTGCTTTTGTGCTCTTTACTCCAGCCCAGTGGCTGACTGTAAAAAGATGTGTTTTTTGAAGGTCCATATAACTTTCAAAGAAGGCAAAGGAGAAAGCAGCTGTATTATTTGAAAGTCTTTGAAAGTAAACAGCATGCTACAACATGATGCAACAGCGAGAAACAGTTGGGTCACTTCTCTGTTTGATGTGTTTGCACAAGTCAAAGAAATATAGGCAGTCCTCTGATGTGCCACAGCACACCTCCAATGCCTTTTAAGATAAATGACAAAAAACCTCAGCACTATGAAGTTGCAAAATGTAGTGAGGAGAGATGAAGAAAGTGCATAGCCTTGCAGTTTGTATTCCACTTTGCCACAGGTGGGAGGGTAAAAGCATGCACTAAGGAACACCAATTATTTATTTAGAGATGATTACAGTCATTACTATAGCAAGGGAGGAGAGAAGGAGACAGAGGAAGAGATAAATGAGTGTCATTTGTCATCTACATTAATCAACATGATCTCTGGAGTCAAAGCAGTGAGATGGAGGGAAGATGAAATGGAGGCAGAGTGGATGAATATGAAAAAAGTTGTGCAGCAGATGTACAAATCCCTTAAAAACAACCGTTACAGCATTATGTAACTCAATTACAGTTATTGCACACTCAGATAATTTATTCGTCCTAGGATAAATCCAATATAAATAATAAAATCTTGTTCAGTAAACTATATTTGATTTCATTTAACTGCATTTCATTATTGTTGCCTTCCCTTCATACTCAGCTGATATAATACATTTCAGAGCATTTACTCAAGGATCCACCTTTATGAAGTGTCATTTATAGGAATGCTTGGCTCTCAATGGAAGCTGAAAAACTCAAATGCCTCAGGCGTTAAGGTACTGTAACTCTTGACATTATGGCTTTGAAGACTTATATGCTTCTGAGAACATAATCACATTGACATCCTGAAGTCACGGGGGAAAACAACTGCAGGAGATACCAATCTTGCATTAAAATAAGGGCCAGTGAGACTTGACTTTTGGATGTGCGCAAATTGCTTATTGTTACTTACAAAGCACAAACAATGTCTGACTTAACCTAGCACATTTATGTTACGCCGACTTTTTTGATCTGCAACATGCAATCACAAAGATATAAAACTGCTGAAGTATTCTAGTGATTGCTGCTATTGGAAGTGCCTCTGGATAATGGCAGTGGTGTGTTGGTTTGAATGTGAATGGCACAGGGAAGTTGTGCCTGAGGGGGTGCACTGCTGGTAGAAATTGGAATGCAGATCAAGAAGAGAGTTTGGGCATTCAGTTCTTTAACTTAAAATGCATGTATTTATAAATGCTTTGTTTCAAAATAGGCCAGAGGCCCAGTGAGTCACGACTTTCAACTCCCGGCTAATTCAGTGTACTTTGCATTATTCATGTTAGCTTGAAAGACTTTACAAATGAAACGCAGAATGTGTAAACTGAAGATAGACTCAGACAGTAGATTCAAAGAAAAAATGTGAAATAGTGATAAACTATAAAATGCAATATCAACAAAGATTTTAAAATAGAAAATAGACAACAAAACCTCCATTTGCTTTGAGGTTTTCAGATCTACAACTGCTCCCTTGTGCCTAAAGGCGTCGCTGTTCTCAATTGACTGCAGTTTTAATGTGGCATTTTTTTATTAAACAGACAAGTCATGGCTAATGTTGATTTTTGTTTTATCTTTCAGCAAGAAAACAATAATGTTGTAAGTACAACATTAATATAACATAAAATGCTGAAGTATACCGGATAGATCCAAAAGCCTACCAGCCACACTGAAACAGGTGGTTAAAGTGTCTAAGGGCACTTTCACAGCTGCAGTCCTGGAAATGACCAGACGATTGAGCTTTGAACGCAGTCACAGTGATTAGTGATTGTAGGGGACATTTGATGTAAAACAATGATGAAAAAAATAAAGAGGAAAATAGTGCAAAGCCTTTTTATTATGTAACTTTAAATATTAGGAGATACAGAGGAGATGTCTATATATTTTTTAATTGATAGTACCATATCAATTGTAACTTGTTGCTTCTGGTTGTTATTTTATAATAATAAACAAAAAAGCTATAGCAAAAAACACTTCACAGTAAAGGGTACATGCTGAAGGAGGAAATGCACACCAATCAGTTGCCAGATAAGAAGATACAACAGGATTTAAATAGAAGACTTAAGACCTAGTTTAATGTAGAAAAGAAAAAGAACACATGTAAGTAGAACAACAAAATTTCAGATGAATTCATGGCGAAAGAAAAAATGAAATCCAATGAAAAAGCAAACATGAAATTAAATGACTTTATAATAAAAGCAGATACCAGCAGAAAACCCCCCAAAGCTGTCATAAAAGCCATCCCATATTTAAGTCAGTCCTTACCTAATTTTTTTTAATGTAAAAATAATTTATTCTTCATTTAACTGTTAGCAGTCCCAAGTCTTATAGTGCACTTGTGCCAAATGTATGATCTCATTTAGTCCCTAACATGCTGCCAAACAGAAGAACGTGTGAAGAAACAATCTTTTCCATTTGGAAGACAAATTGGTGCGCAAACAATTAACTTTTGTGCATAGATAGCACTGTCATATGGATAAATGACAACAGTGGCAGTAAATTCATGCCTTTATTGAGTACTTGATCGCATAAGTGTGTTCCAGTTTGTAAATGCTCAGCTCTATGTGTTTTTAATTGCGTCATTAAAAGAGTTGATTTGATCGTAGAGCTAAAGCATTAAACTGAGAAGATGTGCTTGTGTGAGCTTCTCTGATTGGATGACTGTGAGGGGCAGGATCACACCACTTAGTATCACACTGCGCCTCTCAGCCAGTCAAATGAGGGCAGACAGATCTCACTCAGCTGAAAATGTGGCCACTGTGAGATCTGAGTGTAATTTCTATCAGAGGGAGGATTTTCTCAAGATCTAGATTCATAATTAGTGTGTAATGAAACAATTGAATGTTTAGCAAGGCTTAGCTATAGAGCCGGCTCTGCACAACAATCTCAAACCAATTTTGCTGACAATCAAAACGGAGAAACGCATTATCACAATAAATGCAGATATTTATATTAGAACTATAACCTATTTTCTATGTTTAGACTAGAATAGATTATTTATTTAGTACAATATTTAGCTTTAAGCTCACAATTTCCTCCTGTGAAATGAATATAACATCTTAAAGCAATGTGCTTTTATGGTATAAAAATAATACTTCCCGTATGATCAGGAAGTACAGATAATTTCCAAAATAAGCATCATATTTATTACATTTTTTTGTGAGGATTAATCCCTTGAGATGAATCAAGGGATTAATTAGAGTTGCTAATTGACCTATACATACATGTCTTTGGACGGTGGGAGGAAGCCGGAGTACCCGGAGAGAACCCACGGTAACACGTGGTGGACATGCAGACTCCTCACAGAAAGACCGGAGTCGGCCGAGAACATTTGAGGCGACCGGGTTTTGAACACACAACCTTCTTGCTGTAAGGCTGGAGTGCTAACCACTCTACCACGTGCACCCTCATGTACAATCTTTGTATTTCCAAATACAGTTTTGCATATACATTATTATTATTATTATTATTATTATTATTATTATTATTATTATTATTATTATTATTATTATTTCTTTCTGTGTCTTAATTCATTCAACCTCTGTTCCATTTCTTAATTATAATATATCTTTTTTGTGTTTTTGCCTTTATTTGATAGTTGACAGTGCATCAACAAAACTACCGTGAGAGAGAGAGAGAAAGAGAAAAAACATTGGGCACATAACCTGAGTGAGAGTCAAACCCGGGTCTCTCTTATTAATGACAGCTTGAAGTCTTTTGTGGTAGTTGTGGATGAGGCTCTTTATTTTCCCAGAGGGTAAAGCTGCTCATTCTTCTTGTCAAAAAGCCTCCAGTTCCTGTAAATTCTTGGACTGTCTTGCATGAACTACACGTTTGAGATGTCACCCGAGTGGCTCAAGGATATCAAGGTCAGGAAACTGAGGCCAGTCCAGAACCTTCACTTTATGCTGCTGTAGCCAATGACAGGTCGACTTGGCCTTGTGCTTTGGATTATTGTCATGTTAGAACGTCCAAGTATGTGCCATGCGCAACTTTCGGCTGATGAGTGCAAATTTTTCTCCAGTATTTCCTAAAAAGATGCTGCATTCATCTTTTTTTCTGCCTTTGTAGCTTGCACAACCCCAAACATCAGTGATCCACCTCCATGTTTCACAGTAGGAATGGTGTCCCTTTCATCATAGGCTGTGTTGACTCCTCTCCAAATGTAATGTAACCTGACCTTGGTTTGGTTTTAATAGAATCCCTCATTTTCCACTTCTTAATTAGACTTTGAACACTGCTGATTGGCATTCTCAATTCCTTGGATATTTTTATTTTTTCCCACAGATTCTTTGACAATTATTTTGCTTTCCACATGACTCAGTATACAGAAACATGCAGCATTGTATGAAAGATGCAAGGATTTGTCGGGGGGCCAGAAACACACTCATCTTTTATACACACACACTGCTTACAAGCGAACCGATCACAGGTGAGGATGGTTACCTTTAATAGCCATTCAAACTTGTTTGTGTCAACTTGTGTGTATGTTATCAGACCAAAGTTTACATACAGGCCTTTATGTAAACTTTTGATCAAGGTCTTTTGGCAAGTTTCTGTTGTCATTATGATTTAAAAAGAGTAAATACAGTTGTTTGATAATAAATGGCTTCACCCAACCACTTACTATGAGTGAAAAAAATGTGTTATCATTTATATTCGCTGAGAAATGGCCAAACAATCACAAATTCTGCCAAGTTATGTAAACTTATGAGCACAACTGTATGTGGTGCATCAAATTGACTCCAACATGAAATCCACCATGAATGCTAATTACTTCACTTTCTCTGGGGAACTTTGGCCGACTTTCATTGCAAAGCATTTACCATAATTTCTACCTTGTAGTGCTTGCATTCACTTCTTTAATTTTTGGTTTGATAATCCAATTTTTGTGCTACATTAGCCAAATGCCAGCGAAATGAGGTGAGAGATTGCAGCCAGATAAAAGGGTGCATAATTAGTGTAAGAAGGTAAAGATAATGAAGTGATAAATGCAAGCCTGAGTAGTTTTGAAAAAGGTAACAAGGTCAGCAGGGAATTCACAGGCTTAATAAAGAATGGGGGGCATGCATGATTAAAATGGGGAGGCAAAAGGAGAAATGACAACATAAGAGAGGGACTGAGTGGGATGAAGCTGTAAAAACAGCCACTTTAAAAGTTGGAAAGACTTTTTTAACGATGGGTTATGAGTCCCACAACAGCTCAAATCTCTCAAACAAACCCCACATACAGATTCACCTGCAAGTGTGTCCTTCCTAAAAAGCATTTGCCTTCTGCTACATTTTTAATATGCCTTCATAAATAACACAAACCAGGGTTACAAGTGCTGCAAATAAACACATAGAATATTCATCATGGGCATGGAAAAAATAGAAAGCATAATTACCAAAAGCTGTAATAGAAGTATAGCTAAAGAATGGATAGGTTTTTTTTATCCTACTACTACAGCAAGTTCCATATTCCATTATTGTGGATTATTCAACCCATTATGCAGAAACAAATAAAAATTGTTTGTGTTTATCTCTTCTCCACTTTCCCTCTTTGCTTCCGCTGTGACTATGCACTTCTGCTAATGATGGGATATCATCACTAAGGCGGGTGAAAGGGTATGGCTTCTAAACTTCAAGTTCACTCATCATCTTTATGGGCAGCCATTCAGAAGACAAAGATGACAGGTTTTCACTCACATTAACGAGCCAGCGGAGAGGATGGTAGGAAAAAAAAGAATGGAGAGATGAGAGAAAGAGCCATATAACTGAGACGAGACGCCCAAGGCCAGCTCGACGGACATTCTCCATATACACTGTAAAAAAAAATGTTGAGTTCACATCTGGAGTAAGTTAAAACTACATCATTTGATAAAGCTCTAGCTCTCTCTGTTTTTAAGTTTGGTAAAAAGTCAGTTAAATCTAACATGCTTTATTGGTGGATATGTGAACATTAACACACTTCTGTGACGTTCTCATAAATGTCTGCAGTGATGTTGCTTGTTTGGTGCCCAGTGCTGTTTCCTCCTCAATCTGACTTGATTGAAGCCATATGCAACCAGTTAAAGACATGCTTTATTTTGGCGCAAAATTTTGGGGCTCTTTGACTTTGTAAATTGTAAATTAAGGTGTGCCTCATTTAAATACTACATTCCTTATTTTTTGCACTGTGAAATGGAAACTCTCACAAATACATAGGCAATGAGGGCGGTCTCAAAATCACCTGTGTCCATGACTATCCTGCGCTAAACTGCGGCCCTTTAGAAAATATGGAAAATGCTGTTTTTGTTTCAAAAAATGGGTTTTGCAATGGCACTGTGCTTTAGGAGATCTGACCCGAAATATCATGACCTACAAAACCTATTTGTCCAACAAAGCAGGTTTATTTGGTTAATTCAGTGATTGCAAGTCACTTCTGGGGCCCACACAATTTAAATATGTTTCTTTCTTTTTGTTTTCTATGATCCTGTTTATTGTTCATATTAAAATAATGAAAGCTTATGTTCTGCACATCCTATTTAACAAGGCACCAATAAAATTGTGCAGGGAAATCTGTTAGTCAAAACATTTGTGACCATTTCTCATTTTCATCCCACCAGCTGTGATAATCCTGTACCTCTTGTTCGAGCTGGAGAGAGCCAGTCCTCTGGTGACTTTATGTAATGAATACTAATAAGGGCTTTAGCGGGATGGAACTTTTCAGCTTCCCAAAGTGGCAACTGTCTGGTAAACAGAAATAACCGTATTATCATTATACTTAAAACCCAGTGAGAATACAGATTTTATTAATGCTTTTGAAGATACATAATGTATCTTCAAGTCAAGATGAGACTGAGGGCCTTCCAACCCGTAATGAGAGGCACTTAATAAGAGGATTCAGTATGTCCCACTGTAGCCCTGCAGAAGTTACTAAGCGCTAGGATGTGTGTGTGCATGTGTTAAGTAACCTAGACCTAGAGAGAATCATGTTGCATGCAGCAGCTTAAGAGTCCCAATTATGTTTATTTTGCGTCTGATTGGTCAGACTCCCTTGTGGGCCATTATCATTTACCAAAATGATTGCACATTGCAGTATCCGCTCTGAGGTCATGGAAACTGTGAAGACGACATCCTCAGTAAAGAATGCAACAATAATCTAACATGATAATATATTGTTAGTATTATATGTATAAATCCATAGTGAGGCTACAAAGTTCATCAGCACTGCTCAGAAAACGCCAGGTTAAGAAGTTGCTATGTCTTAAAGGTGGAACTACGCCATTACATCTTGTGTTTAATGCTTGTAGCATAAAGAGCTGGCAGGGTGTATAGTGCCTCTGCTGGCTAATTACACGTCGTCAGCTTAGTTTGATTATGCTATTTGGCCAGCGATTGCCGCTGTTGTGTAAATGACCCCTTAGAGAAATATAATCTGTCATGAAAAATTGCAGTAATGGTCTTTTAAAGAAACCTTTTTTTCTGTAAAAGGATATATATATAAAAAAAAGGGTATGTAAGGCAATAAAGTTATACCGTAGTTAAAAACTACTTACCACAAGTTATATCTCATACATTTACATTTAGCAGACGCTTTTATCCAACTTATGTGAAGCATTATTTCACCAGTGTTACAGCTAGAACACCACTGGAGGCGAGGTGGGTTAAGTGGGCGCAGTGGCTCAGTAGTAGAGCGGTCGTCCTTCAACCGTAAGGTAGGCGTTTCGATTTCCGCTCTCCCCACAGTTCATACTGTCGTTGTGTCTTTGGGCAAGACACTTAACTCATCTAGCCTCCAGTGGTGTTCCAGCTGTAACACTGGTGAATGGAACCTTAATGTAAGTCGCTTTGGATAAAAGCGTCAACTAAAATTTATTAAACAATTTTAATGTTACACTGGTGATTGGAAGCTTGTGATAAAAGTGTCTGCTACATGTAAATGTCTTGCCCAAGGACAGTATGAACTGTGGAGGAATCAAACCGCCAACCTTTCAGTTGAAGGACGACCGCTCTACCGCTGAGCCAATGCGCCAACTCTTAACTTAATTGTTGTCAAAGAACAAGCTAGGAACAGCAATACATAATTTATATCTCTGTGGGATGCTCAATTAATAATTTTAGGGGATAAACTACCACATATTTTAAGTTTTCAAGGTGGAAATCACAATTTCTATTGAAAACTACCCACGGCTCTGGAAATAACTGCACATCAAACAACAGAGTCAATCTCATTTAGTTATCACACAGGCTGCCTCATTTTAAAACTGTATGATTCATTGAAAGATAAGCATGCCGACACTTTTACAGACAGTCACGTACACACAGACAAGCATTAAAGTGCTTCTCTCAGTGAGGAATGTAGCTTTAGGGAGTTTTAACAGCAGGAGACGAACTGTCAGGAAATTCAACCCATCAAAGTTCCAAGAGGTATGGAGTGTGTATGTGAGTGTAAAGAAAACACCAGAAGTGCCTGGCCAGCCTACAGGAGATAAATATCTTTATGCTGTGTTCACATTAGACAACAGATATGAGGCTTCTAGTTTAAAATACCATTCATCTCAACTGTCAGAATATAAATGCTACTTGGCAATAATAGTCTGCATCATGCACCAAGCACCCGAAATAACTCCAGGGAATGATGTATTCATTTCTAATGACTATACCTTCAAAGTGATGCCAGTAGCTGTTTGATTGAAACTAAACTCCAACAGAAAAAGAGACAACACTTAACTTTTAAGTCTTGAAGAAAAGGGCATCTAAAACGCCCCAAATCGGCAGTATTTCAAATGGAAATACAAAATGTTGAGATCTTGTACCGAGACCTCCTTTTTATCCCATTTAAGTGAATAGTTTTTCCATTCATCCTGAAACCCTTATTTTCTCGAATCACAAACTAAATTAAACAATGTCATATTTTTGAAGATAGTTAATTAAACTGCACTTTGATTATTACAAAGGGGCCTGTGTGACCACTGGGAGCCCATATCTTCACTTTGTATTCTAACCCTGAGGACATGTTCAGAGAGTGTTTCAAACATTAATTTTGTTAAAACAATGAAAAAATCCTTATAAGAAAAGAGTGAAAGATCATTTTTAATTAGTATTACAATATTCTCTAACCCATAGCAATACAATCCTGGTTCTTTGTTGATAGCTACACTAATACCATCATTGTTAGACATTAAGGGAGCTCCACTCAGTGGTTCAGAGTGGTCAAGTGGTTTAAATTATAGTCAAACATGCAATAAAAGACACAATTGTAATGAATTTTTAATAAAAGGATTGTGACACATTATTGTGTGCACGCTGAAGACTGTGAGGCAGACCCAAGGATAGCAGCATGGCAGAGTCTGGGCTGAGTTGAACCCCCGGCCGTGAGTTTTAAATGGGGTTATTTCTTTCTTGCTGTTGCTGCAGGGTCTGTGACACTGAGAGCTGAATGAGTGGTGTTTGAGCCCCTGAGTAGCTCTGCTCAGTCGTTAGCCAGCTTTGAAATCTCTTATTTACTTTTTTGGTTGGAGTCCTAAAAATGGATTTCCTTGTAGCAAAGACTGCTTTAAGTTGGTTTAGCGTCAATGTAAATAGATTTTTTGTGTGAGTGTGATAGATATTTTCACACTTTGTAATTTCCACTAAAGCAGAATTGCACATTATAATTCCACAAGCCTTACTCACTGCATCTCTCACAAACCTGAAGTTTTATGAAGCGCATTGACCCTGGAATCCTTTCTATTTAGCCTTATACACAAACAAATAAAGTTAATTCACCATGGAGAACCTCATCTAATTTGTTTAAAAGTGTCTATAGATGGGAAGATGGATAAGTCATATTTCCTCTGAATGATGTCTTCTGTAAGACACTGAGCCATCAGTATAATATAATAAGACCTTGAAAAACTGATTTAGCTGAAAAAACAGTGCGGCTGTCAGCCTCTGTGAAATGCAGTAATGGAAATAGATAGCACTTAGTTTGGTAAACAGAAAGTGCATTTAGGAACTCAAGCACAAACAAAGCCAATGTGATTGGCTCTTAACTGAATGTAAGGCCCTTTTCTTGTGTGGCTTTGTGCATAATTCTTACCAACAGTGAGCTGACCAGTCAGTTGTCCCTCACCGTTCCTTGCATTGACGGTCACATTCCGGTCTGACTGGAGGATCAATGGGCTGTCCTAAACAAAGAAGGGGCAAAATAGTTAAAACATTTTTATGGTAATCAAAAGACCAATAAAGAATCTGAATATTGCCATTTCACTAAGTTTATTTTTACCAAGCCTCTCTCATGGAACCTCTTATCGTATATACAGCGATATACCGCCGTCTACCAGAGGGCAGGCTCCAAAAGCAGAAATATAAGGAGAAACCCAATGGCAACTTTACAAGTGTAAAAATCATGTTTACAGCCTGGCACAAAAGATGGCTCCAGTCTCTAGAGCTAAGTTTTTACTACATGACAAATCTAGTAAAAACTTACTAGTGTTTAATACGGACGTATTCATTTTTGATTATAATATCTGTTTATGCTATCTGAAAACTATTGTTTTACTATGCAGTAAAAGCCGAAAAGCCTGGATGTAACAGGTAACGATATCGGTAAATAGAGGACCAATGGGCAGAAGTTGTTCATATTTATACAGTCATTGGTTTTAACACAGTCCTTGTGATTTCTTTAATGAATGTTTTTACTTTCTTGGAATTTGTGGAAAATGTGAATGGAAAACCCAATGCTGTGTAAATAATGCCTCTAATCAATAATTTTTTTCATAGTAAACAATTATTGTGTGAGACTGCACTTGAAAGGTTTGCTTGCTCCTGCTTCATTTTACCTCCTTATGACATCCCTGGCTCCTGCGCTGACCCCTCTGGCCACCTGTCAATACTGCATTAACCTGTAACCAGTGCCTCTGCGTGCATCAGCCACCAACATTTACACACAGAAGCCTCTTCACAGGCAGCATGATAAATCCACAGCTAATTGAGGTAACATATTCTGTTCAACATTCTGCTTAGTGAGCTTCACTTTGTTTTGTGTCTTGTTGCATGTGTGTATCTTTCTAAGGGTTAACATGTAAAGAAAAAAATGCTTTAAAAGCTAAATTAACTAAATGCAATGATGATCCTAACCTCTGCTGTTTAAAGGCTGAGCTACACACACAGTTCAACATATTGAGTGAAAATATAATACAATAGATGGAATACAAACACCATTAGTTACCTCTGTATCGTCTTGACTAGAGCTCAGTGACCTCCTTAAAACCTTTTATATGGTGTGTGTTTGTGTGTGTCATAAATCTAATGACTATATACTATAAATACTGTATATGTCATAGTCAGTCACAGCTGTCTCATTGTAGGTTACGCTAAATTTATTGCAAGATCACAGTCTAGACAGTAGCTCTTAGTATTTTATCTGTGCACGTTCTGCCCTAATTTTTAGTTCACTTTCATCAGTCTCTTGGTTGAATGGCTTATTTGTTTTGCTGCTGTGATACGAGTGGCTCACAGGCGACCCGTTTTCGTTGCTGATTTCTTCAAATTAATATCTGTAAAGTAATCTCCTTTGAATTGCAAATGTTTTTTTTGTTAAAATTGGAAAGCTGTTGATCCTGTGAAATGGACAATTACCATTTAACCATCATTTTATTTATTTTGCACTCTTGTTTACTGTATTTAGTTATTTTTCATTAGAAACAATACAATAAAATCTGCAACTTAAAACAAAATTTGTAATATGTAAAAATACCTGGATCCTAACAATGCATTATGAATAAAAATGAAAATCTATGTTCTCACAGGTGTTCCTAGGCTAAATAATGCAGCAACTTAAAATCCAAGTACTTAGGTGCAGTTACTGATAGCTTTAACTTGGACACACACCAAAAACCCAACCGAAGCCCCACTTACTTCCAGGTAAGACATTAGTCGAACAACAAATGAGCCCCACAGACTATTTATTGTGGGCTGCTTTCCTCATTGGAAAAACGTATGCTGGATTAATTATTTCCAACGGGCCGTGTGATAGGCTTCACTATATTATCTTTCCACTCTGCTTAAAGCATTGAAGCGTTTTGTAAACCATGACTGATGTAACACTCCTCGAATCATTCCAGCTCAATGTGCAGTGTGCATGGACAGGCGTAATCCTATTCTTCTAGCACAGGACTGTCATTTACAAGTGCAGCCGCAGATGAAAAGTCCCGATTGATTAAGTGCTCATATGCAAATACATGGAAATGAGTTTTGTAAATGATTACATATTTACCATTTGGTAATGTCTTTTCAGAAAGTAGCTGACGAAGCCAAACACATGGGTAGTAAGCTAACTGTGCAGGTGGCTGTAATAGCTTGTCTAACTTGGTGAAAAAATTATCCTAACAACTAAATGCTATTAACATATTTATATTTTTAATGTATTCATGACTGAACACAATTAATGATAAAATGGCCAGACCTTGTGCTTGTTTACTCTAATACAAAAAAGTTGGGTCAAAGTCAACCACTGCCTTCATTATTGACCTTTTCAAAGACAAATTCAGATTACATTGAAATATTATTACTGCAGTGTGCATGGATGATCCCCTATGACAACATTACACTTTTCAATTTTAGTTTTAATTTAGCTTTGTCTTTCTTTTTTCACATCCTTTCAGATTTTTTTGATGCGTAAAAGTAAAATGTAATTCAAATATTTGGTCAGAAAAGTGCACACTTTATGCAAACCACAATTCATAATGACGTTTGTGACACTCTGTTTGGATGAGATTTCTCATGATGATGTGATTTGTGTTAAAATACTGACAAATGTTTTTTTTTTCTTCAAAAAGTAATTAGACCATTTCCTTTTCAACTGTGGCTCCCTGTACATGACACAAAGAAGAGCAAAAATACTGACTGCAAACTTTGATGTAGTTTAATACATGACAGTCAATGTTTGTATAACTACAGTATAAGTGCAATTTATGGTTTCAACTAAAAAATACCATCATAAATTAAATGACTAAAATAACCCCTTTACAAAATTTACTAGTTTAATCAAAATGAAAAAAACTGAAATGAACGCATTCACATTAGCTCCCTCAGCTTCAAGTGTAGAAACGAAAACATCACCAAAGCATTCTGTCTTTAAAAAGAACTACATGAGTACTATTTGTTTATCCTCAAATAAATTCTTCTTGTCCAACATTAAAATAATCTGCTCTGTTCTATTTTCTTTAAAAGCTATGATCTTTAATTTGATGTTTGATGTTCGTTTTGTTCTTGGACCAAAAAGTAATTTTTTTGAGGCCGAACATAATTCACAAATTATACTCATGTTTGTTTTAAATCAATGCTGTGCATGGCATATACAGTTGAGTCCATAACATTACAGATGCTGTTTTATTCAACTCAGAAATACAACACTTGCTGATGGATCTAGTGGTGAATACAGTGCTGGTCCTAGATCGTAATGATGAACACATTCTCACACTTTTATGTCAACTGCCAACACATTTTAATGTGGCCAATTTACAGCTTACTCTCAGTGATTACAGATGAGACCAGATAGGCCACATTGCGAGCCAACATCACATTCAAATGCAGTCACTATACAAGTTTGCTGATTAAACAATACATTGCACGATCACCCCACAGCAGTTCTACATAAAACACCTCATACCTTTTATATCTATTTTATATTCGTTACAGAGAAATTATTCAGGTCTGCAGTAAGAAATAGCCACAGGGAGCACCAGGAAGATGAGTAAAAGGAGGAGCACACACATAAAGCTTACGCTTAAACAAAGCATATTACAAGCGGAAACCTGTTAATGTTGTTGTAAAATGGAAGGCAATCAAATATTTTAGTACCATGCCTGTGCTTTTTGGCACCATTAAGTTGCAATGGGCTAGATGAAGATACAAAAAAAAGCACCATGTTTAATTATTATAATTTTATTGAATTAAAACAATTCCGTAATACAAATAAATATGTGCCATAATCATTGTCATCATTTATTAAGAAGGTATATTAACATAATAATAAGGAATAACTACTGTGGCATTTGTAATTGATTGAGCCAATGCAGCAAAAAAAAAAAAAAAAATGAAATAAATTAAATTCAGATTAAATACTTGACAAATAAAAAGATTAGTAATCATTTGAGAAGACCACATGTAAGTTTATAATCACACACTTGTCCCCATTTTCAACTCTTCACAAGTACAAATTAAAAAGTAAATGTACTGTGCAAAATAATGGGTGCTTTGATGCAGCTGCACAAGCACATGTAGCTTTAGCGACACATGTACTTTTGTGCATCACACCTGGCTCACTTCACTCTTTATCACTCTGTTGTGCTCTACATGGTCCCTCTGGCTTTGTATTTAATGTCAGCCACATAAATCTCCCTTCATCAAAATCACCATGCACAGGGGCATAAATAAAACACTGACAGCAATGGATGCTCTCCCGTGTGAGCTGACACTATATGCACCATTACATCATTAATGCAGTTAATAGTTTAATTGTAGTTTGAATATAAATGTGGCTGCACAGCTGCCAGTCTGAGGCCAATGTAATTAGTTAGGTAATAATAAGTGGTGGCCCTCCAGCCAGTGGGCTGCAGATGGGTCCTAATAACAGCCTAGAGACACCTGTCTAATGCAGTGGCTGTGTCTCACTGTCAGTGCACAGGTTGGGACTCAGGTTCACAAGTGGGCTGAGTGGCTGTGTTTAGTCATCACTCTAATAACAGCTTTTAGGTCTCCGTTCCTACCTGTCTCCAGCCGTCAAACTTCATAGTGACCCACTCAAAGGCACAGTAGTCAGGCCTCATACAAGCAGCATTTGGTTTATTCTTCTTTGTCATCACCTTAATAACCACTTTTAGCTTTCCTGACTGTATCTGTGATGGCCTGTCTCGCTCATACCATCTCTGTAAGAAGATACAGGCATGCCTTGACAAGTACTTTGCGCTGTCAATCTAATAAAAAGCTTTTATCTTTCTTATACATCTCCTGTTTTTAAGACTGTCCATCCACTTCTTCTTCGGCCCATCTGCATGTTGGTTTGGCTCTCACTCTTTCTATTTAAATTAGATTTGCTGCATTTATTGCTATATTTGATTTTTGGTGAATGTGGTTTTATAGAGTGCTGAACACTTTGTGTAATGCTCTTTTTTATTATTATATAACTATTTTTCATTCACATGGTGTCTGATTGCAGTTTATCTTGGTTGTTTTAGATTTATGTTTTTTGTGGTAATGGTTATGCAGAAGATATGATGCAGGGCAACAAATAACAATAAATGCAGAAAATGCTTTTTGAGACACTTGCTCTGATTACATACTGACACAATGTAATCATATATGTGTATATTTAAATATTTATACAGCATATATAATGTACTGTATATGGTATGGTGCATTTAGCTAAAAACACACAATTTAGAATCACAGTCAGACAGAAGACCTACCTGCCTGATTTGTTTTGCCATATGCTGTGTGTAGTTCCTGTTTGTGGCTCAGTAAGCTTTACTTACATTTTAGTCCAACAAGCGCAGGTGTGTGCTATTTGCAAGTCTCCAGACACTGCCCTAAAACAATCTAAACCATTAATCTGGCTGGGCTTATTGATGAAAAATAATTGTCTGTCTTCTTCTACCTTCCCGGCGATTTTTTTGTGATTTATATAAAAAAAATTCATTGCACTGTGCTAAACCATTGCAAAGGTCTGAAGAGCCCTGCAATCACAACTATTTATCATTGTACAGTAAATCGCCCCAAAACAAGGAACAATAACCTCTATCTGCTGCCAAACCACTTGCAGTAATTGTACAATGTTTTTCGACAATGCCACCAGGTCTCATTGGATCTTGACCAAGAGGGTTTTTTTTAAGGTAGAAGCACTTTAAAGGTGTGGGGGCTGGAGTAGTAAAGGTTGCTTAAGGTGAAGGAGAGACAAGAAAGAATGAGAGAAAGGACGGAAGCAGGAAGTAGACAGGCGATAAACAGGGACCTCCTGACTTTAATCTTTTATAGTGATAAATCTTGAAATGAAGGCAGAGAAAAACAGCAGTGGAGAAGAAGAGGTGGGTGGGGGGAAGTCAAGAGCAAGATCAAGATGGAAAGAAGAGGAGGGGAAACCACACTGCATTTGTTTTAGCGATAGACACAGCAAATAGATCTATAAACAGAAGTCACTATGTCAGCCCGCCACCCGCTCACACTCTTCTGTGATAATATATGGTTCTTAAGGGACCAGTCAACAAGGCACATCGCCTCAGGGAAAAATGCCAGCTGAGAGAAATACTAGGAAAAAAAAAAGTCAGAAGGCGCAACCATTTAGACATCACACTCACAGTGAAGCTTTTGTAAGTCAGCTGTACGGGACTAAGAACACAGAATTAAACCCAAAAGCCATTATGCATATGTGGCAATAAGAATGTGGTGCAGGAATCATCAACAACCTCTTAGGTATAAAGATTTGTGGCGGCATTTGTGTGAACTAGTGTTGTTGTTGTTGTTACATTGCTTAGGTCAGATCATTTCTCAGATTCGTTTATCCTGCATCCATTTGTCCCCCTCGAAATCACTCAGATCTAGAGGGACCAGACTATTTCTTTGTATGGATAAGCAACATAATTAGGATGGCAAATTAGAATTTTTCACAATAAAGCATTTATATTAGCCTATTTACTTAGAAAAAACTGTCTAATCACCTAATAGCACCTATTAGTTAAGGGTATTTTTCATATCTATTTTTAATTGATAAGAAAATTCCCTATGGATGACAAGCTTTGAGACATTTGAGACATTTTTTATGTTCTGCAATATGTTTTCAGCAAATGAACTACTGATATGACATTACTCATATGGGTTAGTTTTTTCCCCACAAAAGTAAAAAATTAGCCAGGTCACAAGTAAATAAAATTTCATGACTCCATGTGGAGAGTATATTTTTGTTCCACACTGATTTGTTGGGGTGAGAATTTTTGATGCTTTAAGTTTTGAACACAATTAAAGGCACAATTTTAAAGTTATTCATAAACGTTACTTAAGGTCAGCATATACTGAATCTTTTCCAGCTTTGCAGTTCTGTTTATCGTTTTCATAGCAACAAAATCACAAAGGTCCACAGCTACATTTTTGCCTCTATAGAAGCACATTTCCCCTGCAGTCCTGTATGTCCTGTAGTGTGGTTTAGAAAAGCAGAGGAGACAAGATAAGTGCACAGGACCAAGAAGCTAGAGCAGAGCAGATAAAGTTGCAATGCTCCATTTGCCGTGAAATATTCCCCTGTGGTAAAAATACTTGAGGTGAAGCGGGAATAAGTTAACTCTGGAAAAGTTTGGATGTTTTTTAGATATTGTAAGCATCATGACATCATCCCCCCAATAAATGGCTAGATTATTTTGTATACTTCTGCTTTTAAGACAGTAACACAATATATAAATATAATATTATGTATAATAATAATGGCTTGGATTTATATAGCGCCTTATTCATAAATTTTCTACTTAGCCCCATTAGGGGTTGCAGGTGACTGGGGCCTATCCCAGCAACTTTGGGGCTGAGGTGAGGTACACTCTGTACAGTGGCGAGCTAATTGCAGGGCTGACACTTAACTAGACCTTTTAGATTTGGCAATTGACCAAATCTAAAATATTTTTGGGCGTGTCACTGGGCACTGGAAGCAGGAGTTCCCGGAAAGAACCCACAGTAACATGAGGAGGACATGCAGACTCCTCATAATAAAGGCCGCAGTTGGCCGAGGATGTTCGAGTTGGCTGGAGTTTGAACTCATGACGTTGGCGCGGTGAGGCAGGAGTGCTAATCACTCTGCTAACCACAGTACACACTGGCTGTGGTAAACTCCATTTTTGTAGCCACAGCTGTCCTGAGGCGGACTGACAGAGACGTGGAAGCCAGGCGGCATCAACCGCCCCCCACCGAATAAACTCACACACATTCATACACCAGGGTCACCTAAGGACTATTTTCAAGTCATGTGCTGTTAAAGGCCATGCATCAGATGTGCTATCATGTGTTTGCAACAATAATTCTAATTCAATAATTCCTCCACACTATCTCTGTTCTGTTCAATTCCTTTGGAGATGACAATAGATTATTTTTCTCATTTGTACTAAAGCCATGTGGGTGCCGGTGTGTGAATGTGTGTGTCTTTAAAGCCCCCTTTTCTTTAATAGCAAAACAGACTGTTCCCTTCAACCCTGTCACCTCCACAAAGTCAGGAGAATCCATTCTATCAAAGCAGGATAGCGCAGATCGCTATAATAGCTTGCAGAAATAAATGGCTCTTAAATGACTCTTTTATTATAACCCTGCAGTCTAAAGGTACCTATGATCCTGTAGATTACAGTAGCATGGCTTTAAGACATGTGACATGAGAAGATACAGGCTTATCCTTTGTTTCAAGGCCAAGGGATTTACTGTTTAACAATAGGCCATACAGAAAAGGGACACCATCAAATTTCAATATTCACAAATGGAAAAATGAATGTATGTCATGCCCATAACTAGCCATAAATGTGGCTATAATTGTCTTTTCAGGAAGAACAATGCGGTTTTCATCCCGGTCGTGGAGCTCAATCAGCTCTATACCCTCTCCAGGGTGCTGGAGGGTTTATGGGAGTTTGCCCAACCAGTCCACATGTGTTCTGTGGATCTGGAGAAGGCATTCGACTGTGTCCCTTGCGACGCCCTCTGAGAGTATGGGGTCCGGGGCCCTTTGCTAAGGGCTGTCCGGTCACTGTAAAACCAGAGCAGGAGCTTGGTTCGCATTGCCGGCAGTAAGTCAGACCTGTTCCCGGTGCATGTTGGACTCTGGCTGGGCTGCTCTTTGTCACCGGTCCTGTTCATTATCTTTTTCATCTCTGCCTTTGTGAAGATGATGTTATCCTGTTGGCTCCATCAAGCCAGGACCTTCAGTGTGCACTGGGACGGTTATCAGCCGAGGATGGGATGATGATCAGCACTTCCAAGTCTGAGACCATGGTTCTCAGTCGGAAAAGGGTGGCTTGTCCCCTTCAGGTTGGTGGAGAGCTCCAGCCTCAAGTGGAGGAGTTCAAGTATCTTAGGGTCTTGTTCACGAGTGAGGGAAGGAGGGAATGTGAGATTGACAGATGGATCGGTGCAGCTTCTACAGTGATGATGTGGTCAATGTACCGGTCTGTTGTGGTGAAGAAGGAGCTGAGCTGTTATGCAAAGCTCTCGATTCACCGGTCAATCTACGTTCCTACACCTGTCCACTGGCGGGAAGATGGGTTAAGTTTCTTGCCCAAGGACACAACGACAGTATGTGGGGGAGAGCGGTCTGTTATGATGTTTTGGAATGTCAAGCGGGGATCGAACCACCCACCCACCGGACGAAGGATGGCCACTCTACCCACTGAGCGTTCTCTGCTGAGTGTCGGGGCGCTCCCATAGAGATGGTACCTTGGTATCACCCTGGAAGAGCTGGAGGAAGTGTCTAGGGAGAGGGAAGTCTGGGCGTCCCTGCTTAGACTGACCCCCGCGACCCGGCCCCGGATAAGTTAGAAGATGGATGGATGGATAGTTGTCTTTAGACTAAAATGTGAAATGATGTGAGTGAGCCCAAAGCCACCTGAAGCACAGAGAGAGGGATTTTGAACTAAAGGCTATAGCTATTCATAACATTTTTCAGCAAAAAAACCCATAAAGACCCTACTTTTGAAACTGTGTCTAATTGTGTACAATTTCTGTACAAAGGCTTCAGTCAAAGCTACCCAGAGCTTTTGGCTTATTTTCATGTAGTTCAGTTGGTCATGTGGCTTGTTAGTGTCTTATTGCTGTGACAGGGATTTTCTGATGTTGGCCCTTCTACAGAGCTCTCAGTCATAAGATGAAATCCCCAGTCAAAAAGCTGCATTCATAATTACTGGGAATGGTTTACAAGGACGGGACATAAGAGACATGAAGTGGATTCTCCTGATGGCCACATGTTGCAGAAAATTAAACATGAGAACATTTTATGAAGATGAGAGAAGAGGAAAGCGACAACTAGGGATGATATCTACAACTTGATTTAGAGGATAATCATAAAGATAAAGAGCAGGGAAATGAACCTGTTGCCTTACACAGACATTACATCATTCAATACCGTTGTGTATTATGAGATGGGACAATCAAAATAAAAACATCTTTTCAATCTTTTTAAACTCAATTCAAAATCGAAACCATGTAAGTTTCTGCAGAGTTAACCCAGGTCAGGTTGTCATCATTTCCCAGATTTGTTTTCTGTGGCCTGAGAATTGTTTATGTACTGTACCTTTGGAAACAAAATGACCCACTATTGCACAATCAGTGTCGGAGGTTTTCAAATTAAGCTTTTGCTTAGGGATGTAAAGACTGAGATGAGAAACTCATTTACTCAAATCTTGAATCTTTCACCAAATTGACTAAAACTTTACAAAAAAGTCAGACTGTAACATGGCAATGGTGACATGTAAATTATCTTATTTATCTAATTATCGTAAATTATATGTTAATTACTAAAAAACATATACAATAGTTTAATAAATTGAATAGTCCAAATGTCTTACTCTTTTTTTTTTGACTGCAATTTAATTGCTTTGATACCGAACTACTTCAACGCTTTTAAGTGAAGCACACTGGTCCAGGTGCTCACTTTGACCACAGAACATAGTTTTGAAAAGTCTGTTGATGATAAGGCACACAAAATATTGGCATACATTAACTGTGGGATGTTCTGAAAATTCGAAGGAATACTTCGATGTAATGTTTCCTGTGAGACAAATTAAATAATGCAGTCCTTCACATAACTTTAATTTCACATGTTGGACTTAAGACAAGTGAAAAAGAATTGTTTAATCAATCCAAACAAATGTTCCACAAGATAACATTTTAAGGAAAATTGTGTCCTAAGTTAAACATATATTTCTTGTCTTATAACCTGTTAACCATTATGAAAATGCTTCTTTTACTGAAGTAACTTTACAACATCAGACAACATTTACTGGAGTTCAGTACATTTCTCCATGTTGGTCACCTTTCTCACTATTTTTGTTGCTTCCATCTGTTGTGTTTATACAGGATCTGCAGACTTTGCCTCTTCTTTGATCTGTCTCTTTCTCCTCTTGTCCTCTCTGTGTCAGTGAATCAGACAGTGTTTCTTTGTGTCTTTGATCATGCTTTGTAAATAACTGCATTGTCCAGCCTTGAAAGATCTCTTTTTAAGTACATACTATAGGTTTAATGTATTGCTTTGGGGTTAATAATATTTTCTAGTAATTTATTCCAGTAAGATTTGAAGTATTGTGTTTTTATCATTTCATTGCTCCTACATCACAGAGAGCTCTTCTGGTACTGTCTTACTTCTGGCAATTGAGTGCAGTAGTGGATTTTTTTTCTCTGTTATTGTGCTGCCCTCTGAGAAATAAGTTTTCCTGTAAAGGCACCTTGTGGTTAGCACTCCTGCCTCACTATGGTTTCCCTTACCAATAAAACATCTACAATAGGTCCCCTATGGCAGGGGTTCCCAAACTTTTCAGACCTCGACCCACAAAATTACAACGTGAGAGCCCCGCAAACCCCCCCTTCCCAAACTGTCCCCTGAGATTGTTAAAACATAAAAAAGCTGTGCACAGAGCACAAGGTCTATACAAAAACAGGCATAGCAACAACACAAAGAACACAACAGCCATATTATTATTTTAGTACCAGAGCGTATACATCATGCAAGTCAACACAGCAGGCACCTGACAAAAACAGAAACATCTTATACTATATTATGTCTGATACTTCCTACACCTGAAACTGGCAGCAAAGAAAAGCACCGGCTGCTGCTGCTGCTGCAAAAAAAGATTTCTATGGAAGCCCTCCTGGATAGTATTGTGTCATAAACACAGACTATCTGGTGGGCCGGGTTATGTGAGAGGTTAAATGAGTGAGGTAAAAAAAAAAAATTTTTTAACCTTTGTTGTTGAGCTTGCAAAAGATTGTGCCAATATGTGGCTGTTACACTGGAGCAGCAAAAAGAAACCTGCTGACTTTGCACTTTTTACTTTGTTTATGTAACTTAAAGATGACTGAAGTTTCTCACATTCCTCATGTGTTTTTTCCACGTCCCTTTACACACACACATACACAGGGAAAACAAAGACCGCCTAAGAACTAAAGAGGGAAAGAGTTCAATATGTAATTAAGGATGAACCTCATTGTACCAATGATCTGCACATGGGTAATTAAATCTAATCAGTTCTGTCTCTTCTGTGCACCTACGTGCATGTGAGTTTGAAGTATGTTTAATGTCATAAGGCCAGAGCAGTGTAATGCCACGTTCCCGTCCAGTTAATTAATTCAAATGTCCACCCTTAATTAATTTCACACAGTGGATTGTGATCGTTGCCTGGGAAACAGCCTGTGAATATAATATACCTGCAGGGACAAGGTGAATGCTGAGATGTGGAGAAATGCCAGTTTGGAGAATTGTTGGCTTTGAGTTTTTTGTACAGCACATGAAAAGGTTCAAAAGAAGGCGTTTCGTTCATCAACCAAGGGACTTGTTATTTCTGAATTGCGTCTTTACCTCAAACCATTTTCTTTTGTTTGCTTTGTTTACATACGTGACAAATATGAAAAGCGTTCAGGATTTACTCCTCATGTCCGTCATTCCTTAAGTTGCTGCTTTTGCTGCCTGATTGAATTGTGTTCCAGGTTCAGATGATATAGTGAGCTTTCTCCATGTTTTCTTTCTTTTGTTAGTTTCATCAAAAGCAGATGACAAAGTTTTGTTTTTCATTTATTTCAATTTAAGCCTTTAGAATTTATTTTTTACCCCCAAAATCTAGGTTTGATTAAATATCTAATCTAATGTATTTTGAAACACATGCCATCTCATATTTGTCTTTCATAATTATTTATTAATATTGTCCTGATGGAAATAAGGTAGGCTTGGTTGCTAAGTGGGGGTAGGGTGCACAGAGGCAGAGTGGTTAACTCTAATAGGACACTATGATTTCACTAAATATAAGCTTTAACACATCTGAATAAATAATATAACTGGCTCTTTACCACATAGTCATTTTCTTGGGAAGACCATTACTGAAACTAGCTGTAGGCTACAGATCCAAGTACAAAGCTATCTGCCTGCTTGAGTGTTTTGCCAATTCGTCATAGAACTGGGATCGTCTCTGCTTTTCATTGTCTGCTTCAAATTACATTTGTTAGACAGAGATAGGAAAACACAGCACTATGTAGACCTAAGTGCCTTTTGGTAATAAAGGCTAAAATAAAACCCAGCAAAAAACCAACGACCCAGAGTGTGTGTAGTTCAATCAGTTAAATGTTAAATACACAAAATCCTGGCACATAGCTGATGGCCTTGTTTCTCAATGGTTTCACTTCTTTAGCCCTTTTTCTGGCATTGCAGCACTTATGGATTTGTAAGGAAATTCAACCTCCAATCAGGATCATTTTTTATATGTATTCTAAAAGCACAATTGACAGTGACTCATTGACTTGATTAAATGACATAAAACGGTTATTTAATTTAATATTAAGTATTCAAAGAAATATTCTCTGGGACTAGACTTGATTGGGGTTGCAGCACTAAAAACCATACAGCTGCCAATTTTCAAAGTAAAGACACCTCCAAAAAGTCTAGTGCCTAAAGCGAGTTGAATCAATTCACTAACAGAGAGAAGTGACATATTCCAGATTCCGCCTTATATTCATGTTAATGACAGTATTATCAAAACGTCTGATAAAACATGGTGTGATGTGATGTGCCCTTTATCTCCAGTCAAATTCTTTGATGAGGGGATTTGTTGCAGCTTTAGGATGACGTGACCTCTGAAACAGCTGCTGGAGGGAGGGACAGACTGATCTTTCCGAGCATGGGATTAATATTCTTATTCATTTTGTCTCATGCGCTTGCTCCCCTCAAGGGCCAAAGTGACTTTCATTCTCCTGACATTCTGAAAAAATGCTGTTAAATGTTAATGGAGACTATTTTTACATGGGCCACGACTGTGTCTGGCAGGCTCTGGACACTTGATCACCGGACACACAGGAAGTTGGATATCTGCCCACAATTAATGGGACACAAATACAATATCAGTCATCTGAGTGAAATGTCAAATAAAATGTTCAGCTGGCAATTTCAGTTTTCCTATTATCTTATTTTTATTCTTTGAGTTCAGTTGTGGCATCCTGTTCTCATTTGATTTCTTTTTTAATGTTGAGTGCGACAAGGAAAAAGCTCTGACATCTGACAAGCGCTCTGTGTGTGTCTTCACGGCAGCGCTCCTCGCCTGACGTTTCTCATTTATTATGCCCAGCGCTGAGTTAAAATAAATTTTGCCCGCTTTGAGCCTGGGAAAATTTCCCTCATGGAGCTAGTGCAGAGAATCTGTTCCAGGTGACGTGCTGTTTAATTCTAATACAGTCGACAAATGCTGGACAGAGACCTGCTGAATGTGTAGTGTCTCTTGGTACCAGAATGTTTCTAGCATCAGTAAAAGGAAATTATACTGAGGAACACTGAGGAAGATACAGTAACACCGCAATCCTTTAAAGCTGTTGAACAGGAAATAAATTGTAATAAATAAATGTTCGACAAAATTACAAAAAAAAATCCTAAACTTTCTGAATGTCTGTGACTAAACAAAACAGGAGTAAGAAGCTTTTATGCCCCTATGTTCTGAGATTGTGACAGGTAAAAGCTGCAATGTATCTGATCTGTTAGTAAACAAACACCATAGTTCCCAAGTTCATATCTGTGTCCTGCTTAGTCCTGCATAGTTTTACTAATGACAAAAACAAGCTATACTGAAAGCTGGAACAGATCTGTGTCTGTGCCTGATGCTTACTATTGACATATTCCTCACCAACATCAATAAAGTTATTGCTGTACTGTTTGAGTCTATAAGCCAAGGAAAGAAAACTGGTCTCATCTCTGTCCTTTCATACCTTGACAACGGAGTCATGCTGAAGCTACTTAGTGACTAGTGACATCCCGAACATTTCAAAATGGGATGTACAAAGTGAAATAACCTAGAAGGAGCACTCATTTTATTTTGATAAAAAGAACCTGCAAAGTATACTTTTTAAATGTGTTTGAGCATGATGTGGCAATGACCTCTATCCATTATCTTACTTGATCATAGCAAATATTAGTGTGTTAATAAATCTACAATCTACAATCCAGGGTGACAGCTGTACAGTTAACATTGTGTATTCTTGTACAAACACCAATTCTCAATTTTGTGAATCTTTTTGAGTGCAATGAACTCTGGCTAACAGGCT
Organism: Neodontobutis hainanensis; assembly: GCA_024349245.1. Classification (NCBI taxonomy): domain Eukaryota; kingdom Metazoa; phylum Chordata; class Actinopteri; order Gobiiformes; family Odontobutidae; genus Neodontobutis; species Neodontobutis hainanensis. Next base: position 3,449,313 of record JALDNG010000023.1, read on the forward strand.
GTTAACGTCACACAATGGTATGCTGGACTTAACACAGCCCAATAGCCTCCGAATTATAGCTCATACCAAGGTCTGCATCCGTTCAGTTACATTTAGCCCGGATTGTTTACGATGCTGCAAAGTCAAAATCAATAAAGCCTGCCAAGACAGGAACAGCCTAATGTTCCATTAGAACTCTCTGCTATTCAATTACAGCTCCACACTTGGAGAAGTTTCAGCTAGCTCAGGTCCCCAGAGGAGAAGTACAGGAGAAAGTATGAGACAGAGAAAGGGAGTAATAAATCTAAAGCTGACAAACAGCAAAAATAAAGTTATGGCATCCTCCCACAATGCACCCCTGTGTGTTTCAGTCTTCAAGCTGGACTGTAGAAGACCTGTTTAATCTTCATAGCTTTATTAATTGTATGTTTATTATTATTTAAATCTAACCATCTTCATTTCAATTTAATGTTCACCACCTCCTTAAACATGCTTTTTACATTCATTTATTCATTCAAAAAAAAAAAAAGAAGAATGCTTCTTTCAACACCTTTTGTGTAACGCATAACACTTTCCTCCATTCACCATGTGTCAAGAATTTTTTTTCTTTCTCCCCAGGAAGTGGGACCCTTATCTCGGCAGTCTACTGCACATAACTAGGCCTATCTCCGGGGAGCCTGCATCACTACAGGGGTGAAGGAAGAATGAAAGTGAGGCACAAAACAACGGAAAGAAAGGAAGCAAAGAAAAAAAATGTAACGACAGGAAAAGAAAATTTAAAATGGGAAAATTGACGCATAAAAAGAAAAGTCGAGCCATAAAGAAAGAGGAGAAATTTGAAGAGAGAGCTGAATAAGTTTTCTTTGCATCTCTGCTAGTGTCCCTATGGGGACAATTATAAGGCCTAGTGGCAGTCACTGCTTGAGTGCATGTGAATGTGTGCCACTAAAGACAGGCCTTAGAGGGGAGCAGAGAGGAGACCATGAGAGACAGCAACCTCTTTATTGCTCACTTCTTGTAGCGGCATAGTCTTCTTTTTATTACTTCTCCTTATCTTGTCTCATCCTAAAAGGTACCGTGCTGACATGGGGTGTATGAAGTGGTCTAATCTTTATTGTGCAAAGGGAGGTAGTAACAAAGATGTTACAGAGGTAAGTCTAGTTAAAACAACTGGAGCATTAAAGGAAAATGGTAAGAGAAATTGATGACGTATTAGGCGTGCACTGCAATGAACCAAAACAAGAGTGTGTGTGTAATACACCACAATGTATATAATCATCATCCCTAATGCAATTTATTTTGCAATTTATCGTCAGTGATTTATGTTATAAGAATTCTTTATGTCCTTATATTTATCCAGAAAGACACGTAGACAGATTATTATTTAACAAGCAATGGTCAGGTTTATTCTTGCAAGAAGAAGCAAAGCAGACACACATGTAGCAAGGGTACAGCGGAAGGTTTGCTTAAGGAAGTAAACAAAACATATGACTTTATATGACTGCAGTGAAGGCCTTGGTGGGAGGCGTATCTACCCACCCCCTCCAAGGCACAAGGCTCCAGGTGCAGACGTCCCGTGACAAGCCATGTCCACTGAAGAGAACTAAAAGCACCCAGTAACTTAAGACAGTAAACATTATAAAAATAAAAAATATTCTAACAATTTACCATTTTATCCAATCCCAAATGCTAAAAAAATATAAAAAAATAAAAAACATTATAATATTTAACACATCTCCACCAGTGGAATATTCTTACAAAGATATGTGCTTCTGCAGAATTATTTGAAAGTCTTTATTGCAAACATTCATGATATGGGACTGGGAAAGTTTAGATTGACTAACCCCCCACCCCCATAAAGGATAGGCTTGGTGCTAGTAGTAGTTTTAGAGTTTAACAGCCACCCAAGGGAGATGCTAATATTTTAGCATCCCTTTAGAGATATGTTGTGGTTCATATAGTGTACCGACAAGACAGAGCCATTGCAATGTGAGCCACCTCCTCTAAACCATGCCTTGGGATGTTACTTCCAGCACTTCCAGCAGCTGTGATACATGCAGTATATATGCAGTATATAAAAAAAAGTTTGTCCTTCACCCTCCGCGGGTGGTCTCATCCTTCGAGCTCGGGTCCTCTACCAGAGGCCTGGGAGCTGGAGGGTTCTAGGCAGTATCTTTTCTGTTCCTAGTACTGCACTTTTCTGGACCGAGATGTCTGGTGTCCTTTCAGGGATCTGCTGCAGCCACTCTTCCAGTTTCGGGGTCACTGCCCCGAGTGCTCCGATGACCACGGGCACCACTGTCACCCTCACCTTCCAAATCTTTTCCAGTTCTTCCCTGAGTCCTTGGTATTTCTCTAGTTTTTCATGTTCCTTTTTCCTGATGTTGCAATCACTTGGTATTTCCACATCAACCACAATGGCCTTTCTCTGCTGTTTGTCCACCACCACAATGTCTGGTTGGTTCGCCATTATCATTCTGTCAGTCTGAATCTGGAAGTCCCACAGGCTTGGTCATTCTCTACCAACTTTGGAGGTGTTTCCCACTTTGACCTTGGGGTTTCCAGTCCGTACTCCGTGCAGATGTTCTTGTACACTATGCCAGCCACTTGGTTATGGCTTGGTTATTCCATGTATGCTTTCCCTGCCAGCATCTTAACCCTGCAGTTAAGTGTTGGATTGTCTCAGGGGCCCCTTTGCACAGCCTACACCTTGGGTCTTGTCTGGTGTGGTAGATCTTGGCCTCTATTGCTCTAGTGCTCAGGGCCTGTTCCTGTGCAGCCATGATGAGTGCCTCTGTGCTGTCCTTCAGTCCGGCCCGTTCTAGCCATTGGTAGGATTTCTTGATATCAGCCACAACAAGTTATGTTCCGGTGGTACATCCCATGTAGGGGTTTGTCCTCCCATGATGTTCCCTCCTCCAGCTCCTCTTCCGCTGTTCCCCATTGCCTGAGACATTCACTGAGCACGTCATCTGTCGGGGCCTTATCTTTGATGTACTTGTGGATCTTGGATGTTTCATCCTGGATAGTGGCTTTCACACTCACTAGTCCACGGCCACCTTCCTTACGGCTAGTGTACAGTCTCAGGATCCTGGTTGGGTGGATCAGTGGGTCGATGTCCCGCTCGCTCTTAGTGTATAGCTTGATGTCATCCATGTAGAGGAGGTGACTGATGGTGGCCCCAATCCTGAGTCGGTATCCATAGCAGTCTTGTTGATTATTTGGCTGAGGGGGTTCAGACCTATGCAGACCAGCAGTGGGGACAAACATCTCCTTGGTATATGCCACATTTGATGGATACTTGTGGCTTGCCATTGGCCTCAAGAGTGGTTTTCCACAGCCTCATCGAGTTTTCAATGAAGTGTCTTAGTGTCCTGTTGATGTTGTACATCTCCAAGCATTCAGTGATCCATGTGTGTGGCATTGAGTCATATGCTTTCTTGTAATCAATCCAGGCAGTGCACAGGTTGGTGTGTCGGGTTCTGCAGTCTTGGTAAATGTTCTGTCAACCAGGAGTTGGTGTTTGGCTCCTCTGGTTTCTTTGCCCATGCCCTTCTGTGTTTTGCTCATGTATTGATCCATGTGCCCATGTATCTTAGCCACGATGATGCCTGGCATGAGCTTCCATGTTGTGGAGAGACAGGTTATTGGCCAATAGTTGGATGGGACTGTACCCTTTGTGGAATCCTTCAGGATCAGGATTGTATGCCTTTCGGTAAGCCATTCAGGGTGCATCCCTTAGCAGCTGGTTCATTTGTGCTGCAAGGCACTCATGGAGTGCAGTGAGATTCTTATATATATATATATATATATATATATATACTGTATATATAAACCTCTCTTCTTGCTAGTTTGACCTTCTAGACCTCATGAGTGCAGTCGTGTGGTTTTTCTACAGTCCTGATTCCTCCTCATTTATCCCCCCAGTCCTATCTGAGTGTTGTGTGCTTCATATACAGTGCTCTTCATTTAGCTTTCTCTGGGAGTCACAATGTTCTATTCACCTCTCCCAGAATGCACTGCTGGGTGATTACTCCATTTAGGTAAAATCTATATTTGTGTGTGCAATGTTTTTTAATCAGACGTAATGCAGCTGTGTTGGAAGATATAACCACATTTGTTCCTCCAAAATTACATTTTTGACAACTTTAATATTTTCTTTCTTTCTTCTTTGAGTTTATTACAATGCTCTTTTTGTCTTTACACTTGTGACACAAACCTGAGGTTGCTCATCATAACTGTAGATAAAAGTCAGAACATGCTTCTTATGTAACTATATTAATTTCTGTTTGTAATGTCAAGTCTATGCAAACTGTATTTTACATTTAATAGTTACATTTAAGTTTATTCTTTCCCAAATGATTGCGACTTTCTAATAAAACATTCAAGTCCCTCTAGTATGCAGTATAGAAATGTACTTTTAAGTTGTGGGAGAATTAATTTGTTATTTTAAATATTTTCTAACTAAATGTTAACCTCAACATAGAGAAGCACATATATCAGAATATATGCTTACATGTCAGACTGTTGATTTTTCAGACATGTTAAGCTCTTTGTATTTCCACCAGTTAATAATTGATGTCCCGTTTACAGTGTTGCTGGATGTTTAGATTGTAACCAAGTGCAACCTGCTGCTCCACAGCTGTTGCCTGCTTCAGTTTGAAGATGACTTAGTTTGCTCTGTCCCTCTCCGTGCTGCAGCCATGCAGAAGAGGTCTTTTTAAGTTAGGCCCAAGGGATGCTCTTTACTTTGGTGAGTGTGTGTTTGTGTCTTCTGCTCAGTGTTTTCTTGGCTAATGACACGGTACTGTTTCAAAGAGCTATCGGTGTCTATGCCCAAGTAATTAAGTTTCTGGTGTTTCTATAAGCCCATATTCACTGGAGGCCAGGACTGTTTGCCAAAAGCATTTGGAGCCAGGACAGGGAGGACACAATGCTTCAAGTGTTAATGTCTCTATACATGGCAATTCTGTAATTCATATGACATAGAAATGTGTAAAATAATATTAGTTAAATATTTAAATTTAAATTCATTTTTATTAATACGGTTCTATATACTGGTTCCAGGGTTTCTACACAAGATATTAAATTACGTTCTTTTGTGAAATATTAACCTGGTCTTTGTGTACAATGACTTTCTTGCCAATTTAAATGACATGTTAGACAATAGTTTTTGCAGTACAGTGTCTGGCATCTCTTTAGAAAGAAAGCTGTCCACTGTCAGGTTCCTTTGAGTCTGGTAGATAATGAAATAGCATGTACAGAGAACAGCTCACTACTATGAATTACTATGAATGAGCCTTTTGATAAATAACAAATATCTTACACAATTAATCGTGATCGATCCTCAACACAGAATTTAAGAAAAAGTTGCTACAGTTTTCATTGGATGTATTTTTAACAACCCAAATCTGCAAAGAAGCTCCGGGGCATGAAGCATTCACTGTTCACTGCTCTCGACTGTTCAGTAAATATAAAATGCAAACCATATCTTACAGTTCAATGTCTGTTCAGAACACAGTTGGGTTTTCTTTCATTTCAACCATTTTGTGTTGCCAAGACAACGCCCAACTTTTCTGTTCTCATTTTCTTTATCAATAAATATTTTCCATTTATCATAAACTCTTCTTTAGCTGACTTTTATAATAATAATAATAATAATAAATATAATAATAATAATAATAATAATAATAATAATAATAATAATAATAATAATAATAATAATAATAATAATAATAATAATAATAATAATAATAATAATAATAATGGATGGGCTTTATATAGCGCTTGTTAAGGCTCTCAAAGTGCTTTACAGAGTCCAATATTCATTCACTCCACAGTCTCACACTGATGGTTGAGATGTGGCAACCTCCAAACATACTCACACATTCATACACCAGTGCGATAGACACATTTGTCAAAGAAACATTACATTCTCCCTAACAGTACAATGAATATTTTTTAAATAATAAACTTTGATTTTTTTTTTACTCTAGCTTGTAGCATGTAGTAACTTGTATAACATACAAGAAGTTTGTGTATTCACTTTTAATCAGACCCCACATTTATCACTTTCTTTTCAACTGAAATCAATCTTTTACACATGCACATACACTACATTTGACAGCATGGCATTATTAAAATCAATTCCTATGGTGTTTAGTATTCATACTTATGGACACGTATACACATACATCAATGAACAAACACACAGCGCCACAAGGATTGCCTTATATAGAGTGACATAGTGTCCATGTCGCCTAGGCTGATAGGATCAATACTGATTCTGTAGGTGATGAATAGCATCGTGGACGAGTGTTGGGTCACATGTAATGCTATAATGTGTCAAATACATGACAAATAGTACCTCACTGCAGGAAGCAACATGTGAGTTCACCTCATTATTGGCAATGGAATATTATATACACAAATATGAACACAGGTGCATACATTTCCAGTAACACAAATGCAGTGCAATGCAAAAAATTTAGTACATTAACAAAAAAATAAACTTCCAGACATAAAGCAATTATTAATTGAACACCCTCTTACCCTGCGAGACCATATCTCCTGGACATAAAGAGGGGAAAGGAACTGGGACACTCCCTCCAGTCTTACTCCTTCTTTGGTAACTCGTAGGTTTCCCATACCATCCTAAAAAAAGAAACAGAAACAACGAGAAATTCAGAGCTGGTTAACAAAGAGACATCAAACAAAGAATATAATTAGGTTCCTTTTTTAAATACTCACTATTTTCTTCACAGTAAAGACCAAATTTTTTGAAACATTTTGTAATTCTTTTGATTTTTTAAACTTAAAGCAGCACATATTTGTAAACCTCACAAACTCCCAAATAAAGGAAGATGTAATATTGTATTTAAATTTTATAGACGTTTCTTATGACAGATGATTACCTTTGCAACAGTATTTGAACAAACCACCACATATGTATGACAGACGTTTTAAGACCCATGGCTTAGATTATTTAAGAAATGGATCTCCAGATATCCAGTGACTTACAAGGCAGAGTAATATTAATGTGAAATAGGAACACCACGTTTTTACGCTCTGCTTCATTCAGCGGTCAAATCCTGTTATGCAGAGTTTTAGGAGTGTGAAAAAATTCCAGCGATAAATTATTAATTTATTTGTTCAGTGTCTGACAGCACTGTGCAGTGATAGCTGTGTTAAATCCATATAAAAAGAACAGTAGGAGGAGAACTGACAAGTCGTATTTATGTTACATTTGATGAACATGTTGTGGGTGCTTTGTTAGCATTCAGTAACAACAAATCCCATGAGACTGCGCTTTTGTCACTATTAAAGCCCTCATGGGACCTTTTAGAATTCTGACAAAATAATTATTTGTGTCATTTAATTTTTTTTATTTTTTTCAGAATTAGGCATATTTAGTTCACAACAAAAGACAAAACAATATCCTGGCACACGTTTAAAATTGTGACAAAGTAGATGAAAGAGCTCGCGCTGGGAAAACCCACTGAGTTATAGAAAGTAGTGGAATGAAGGTCTGCATAAAAAGTCGGGCTGGATTTTGTTTCTCTATAGGGAGCCTTTTCAAACAAAGGTCAATGCTCTAAAAGTCCACTTATGCAGTATAATGGGTGGCTTTGATAAGTTTTATTTAGACCTTGTTTTTTTTTGCAATTTATCTAGACTATAAGCACAGTCAGAACAGACAACTTAACACAATCTGATTGGAATGATCAATCTGTTCTTAAATTGTGATGATCATTGAACTTTGTTGAGTGTTAAAACATAAAACATGTTGAGTGTTAAAAGAAGAGAAGGTCCAAAGTGCTCAGAAAGATGGTTGTTCTGTGTTGAGGGTGCTCTTTGGTATTGGGAACAAAAGTTGAAAAACCGAGGCACTCTTTAAATAGCTGTAGCACTTTAAAAAGCCTTAATTGCATGTGGCAGATATCTATTAAAGACATTATAAACATTAAAAGCATTGCATGCTGGGTTTAGAGAGGCAACAGTGCTACCCACTGCACCCCTGGGCCGCCAATTGCTATCATTATGATTTTAAACAGGTAAAATAAATCATTTTGTGTAGATTATACATAGTTCTATTGACAACATGCACAATGTGGTGTCCTTTGCTCTGTGCAGTGTAATTACTGTATAGGAATGCAGTAGCTCAGTGGTAGGGCGGTCGACCTACAACCCCGTTTGATTCCCGCTCTCCCCACAGTCCATACTGCCGTTGTGTCTTTGGGCAAGACACTTAACCCTCCTTGCCTCTGGTGTCTGTGACACTGGTGTATAAATGTGTGGGAATGTTTGGTGGTGGTTAGAGAGGCCGTAGGCTGCCATGTCTCTGTCAGTCTGCCCCAGCTGTGGCTACAGTTGTAGCGTCCTACCACCAGTGTGTGACTGTGTAATGAATGAATTATAAGTACTATATGCATTATTATTATTATATAATCTAGATATGTTCAAAGTTAGGGGAAGCACATCTGAATTTGTCATACAAAGGCTTTACATCACAGGGACGTCTGCATTGAGCTCTCTGATAAAAATGGCTTAGTGCCAGCTGAAGATCAGTGGTAGAGCATTTTACCGATTTCCACACAAGTGAGCAGCTGAGAGATGGTTGGATCAGACTTACATGGTAAGATTAAATTCCTTTCAAACAGCCATGCGGGGTATTAGGATACTACAGGCTCTCCGAGCGAAGAGGCAGCTACTGTACCATGTCAAATCGATGCTTAGGAGAGAGACAGTGGAAGGAACACAGTGGTGGACTTGGTCCTATGGCAACATTGCTCAGTCAATAATAATCTTTGCTTCACAAATTAACTTTTGGTTTAGTTTTTCAAGCTCAAAAAGTTTTGACAAGTTCTTTTGGGAAGGAAAGAAAAAAAAAAAAACTAATGTAAAAGCATTCAATTTGGTCAACATTTGAACAAACTTTCTCCCTAGGCAGAAAGTGTCAATGACAACAAATTAGTCTTGCTTCCTTGGTTTCGAAGCTTTCTTTTCATGTTCACAAATATTGATGAAAACGTCCATGAAGATAGGAATTCCGTTTGGAGTGTTGCTGCAAATTACTATTAATTGTTAGGAGCAACAAACCAACAAAGCTTATCAAATTGGAAATGTACTCAAGGCACAAATGAGAATAGAAAGTCAGTGAAAGAGGGGAAGTGGAGAAAACACACAACAATAAAACGAAGAAAGGGAAGGAATTCATAATAACTCAAGAAAAAAAGAGAACTACGAGTGATGTCTAGAAAGGACAAAGCCGGCATGCATCACAAAAAAACTTTAGGAGTACTTCCTGGACACAATAGTAAAAGTCTGAAATGATTTCTTTTTTACTTATAGATCAGTTCTCTGACTTAAAATGATAATGCCTACAGTGTGCATGCTTGTCACATCAACACAAATTATTATCTAAGTCAATTATGGCTGTTGAGAAAGCAATAATAATCGTAATAGAATCGTTGGTGTTCTTGTTCTGAAACAGCTTTACATCGGCCTCTTATAACTGTTTTTTTCAACATCACACCATTATCAGACACACATTTAAAAATAGAAGCACAGCAGTAAAAGTGTGTTCAGTCAATATGGGACGCGACCTGGAGGTTTTCAATGTTGTTGTTGGATTGGATTACACTGACTACACCCTGAATGCAGCATGCTGCTTTTTCAATAAGCAATAACACAGTAGGCCTGGGGAATCCAACTAATGAACTACCTTTAAGACACTCTTAGGCTACATATAGTAATCGTACATAAGAATCTGTTTCAAGAACAAATTCACAAAGTTTCATCCTATAATGTATTCTGTCATTTGTTTCTAAAGCACAAAAAGGATTTTATTCCACTTCACTGCTTTATGCTACAACTATGATGCTTCAATTTGATTAAACATAACAACTTTTCTATTGTACTGGGCACATAACTTGCTATTGTATTTAATTTTAAAATACACCATTGACATGAATGTTATGTGAACAATGTAACCAAAGCCTTAGATACAATGGAAACATATCAAGAAACTGGAAAAAAAAAAGAAAATTGGTTTAATTCCTTCACAAAAAATAAAACTAAATCTTTATAAACACTTTGACCGCCTATTACAAAATCTCCTTTGTGATTGTGAATTATTCTTTGATTATGGAAACAGTAACAAGCCAAAGTGCAATTATGTGCTTAGTTCAGCCAAACAAACCAAGTCACTTTTTGGGGAGTGTGTTGATAGTTTGGATATGCAGGTGTTTGAGAATCATTTTATCATTGATTTTAAAAGCGCTCATAATTGTTCCAGATTATGATGGGAGCTTGGTTTGAGAAGAAAACAAATCACAATAAAATCACTTTTATCTAATTCTAACTTGTCTCTGACTCGTTGTAATGTCGAGGTCCTTTTTTAAATCTAAGTTTTTTTTTTATTCCCCATGAGATACTAAAGTGCATGTTAACTTCATCTTTTGTTTAGCCTGCTGTCAAGTTTGATAAGAAATAAAAGCTAATAATCTGGTGTCTCTTAAACACTAATAGAAGGAGTTTGGACACATATCACCTGCCTTTAATTCAGTTACATAATTTGCATGTTTGGCGAAGTTCACTGCTTTAATTAAGAACTTTCCTATAGAACTAAAATAAAATCATTCATCTTTCACTGTGGGCTGGAGCCCGCTGTGTTATGTTTAGTGACATTAACCCTGGACAACTGCCAGTTAAACGCAGGACTAACACTGACATTCTTTCACAAATTGACTTTTATTCACTGTGGTGCAATTTACAGTCACCAATTCACCTTTGGCTGTTGAGAGGAAGCCTGAGAGAAACCACAGGGAAGGACAAATGAGAAAGCACCTAAAATATCTCAATCGGTGTGGATTGTATTGAGTCAGACATAAGCTACCTAATGTCACACATGCTTTTTTCAGTTCAGTTTGACAAAAAAAAGACTAAGTAGCGACTAAAATCATTATGAAAATAGACGTTAATTAGTAATTCTGGCACAAATGACGGAAGCTAATCAGTGAAACAAAGCAAAAATCTGTCTGGCATTGTCTGTGTGTTTTTCCATCTGCCAATTGAAAAGGACTAAACTGGGGAAAAATCTGCAGGTGTTTGTCGTCATTGAGGCCAAAACAACTTTAATACTCACAGTTTCAACATCACATCATAAAGATTATGTTTAAGTACCAAAGTAATGTGTTTAAATGCATCAAGGCTGATTGCTCAAAGTATAGACCCACAGTAAATGGGCAACAATCAATAAATCACTCAAGTGGCATCCTCAAAAATGTAAGGATATAGTATCTGAAACTGGTAAACGAGTCTGTAAATAAAAATGTAAATATATATTTAAATGTCATTTTAAAATGGCATCTGTTGCTAATAAGATCTAAAAAAAACACAACATAAGATTGTAATATTGTTATTTTTATACGTCCATTATAAAATGAATATAACTATTTCAGAAGCTGTTCAGGCAAGACACTTTTTAATGACAGCCGTAAAAATTGCACCAGAGAATGAGAAGTTAGTAAGAGCAAGGTCATTTGTGTATCTGCATTTAAAAGTCTTCTCTGATTTAGTCTTTGTTAAGAAAATGATGGATTCCTTCATTGGCTGGGGTTAACTGGTAAAATGTCACATCAGATGTCAGTGTCCAGTGTGCAAGGTTATACACACAGAACATCACACACAATGAAGCTACTACAAGTTTATCATCATGACTTTTATGTGTCCACACACACAATAGACCCATGTGTCCCAGCAGTGATGGATTGGCTGAGAAAGTATTTTGCAGGCTCTTCTAATATTCAGGACTGTTGTAATTTTTCACACAACCTTTTATGTCAGCCAGCAGAGAGAGAGGGGGAGCTGTGTCACCTTTGCCTAGGGAAAACAGGCTGGAGAGATGCACAAATTACAAAACTCAAAGAGTTCTTTGGCTGTCCTTTGGCTTTTTGACCCTTTAGAGACACCATATGTGCTTCTAGTTAGAAAAAAAACATGTTGCTGTTAACTTTTCATGTTGTGGCATAACTTAATTCTAAAGTAATTAGTGCTGTGTTGATGTTATGTAATTACTCAAAATCTATCTATCTATCCACACACATATACACACACAGTGTATATATATATATATATATATATATTTAAGACTGTGATTTTTTTTTTTTTAATTAACTAATTAATCGCAGGTCTGGCTGTAATTAATCACACAACTTGTCAACTTTTAATAAACACAGACTCAGAAGGTAATTAACTTTCTTTTTAATCATTTAACTTTGCATTACTTCAACTTTTGTATAGCGTGTAAATTGTGATTACATAGAAAATTATAAATTAGAATGTTCAGACAGAATAATCCTAGTCTATAAATGAAAGCAAGAACTATTAACTATTAACAAATAACTGAAATGGTAAATGGTGTTCATTTATGCAGTGCTTTTTTTGGCTGCACCAAAGCACTTGATGCTTCCATTCACTCTCTGTCACACCTGGGGCAGACAGAGAGAGGACTACCAAAGGTGCTCACACCTCTGACCACCTCCCGTTCACAGTCACACACATTCACCCACCTGACGGCTGTTAGTAGAAGCTGGTTGAACAAACTCAGAGTAAGATCTGATTTGATAAAACCAAACAAATCCAAACTGGGTAACTTTGGGTTCATTTGTTGCATGACACTGATTATCATCTTTGTCTTTTGACTCAGGTTTAAACCCTAATCTCATGATCACTAGACTGTGCAGTGATCAGCCAATAGTATTCAACCTGAAGGGAAAAGGGGGCGGGGATATTTTTGCTGAGAAACAGGAAGCAACATGATCACAGCCAAAAACAAGAGAAGGCAAAAAAAGGCTGTTTGTAAGTTTTAAGAAAGTAATTGTAATTAGCTCACTCTGATGATGGACCAACTTAAAAACTCATGGCATATATTAATTAAATTGTGGTTCACACTAAATGTAAATTGTTATCACATTAAAACATGAAGAACCATAGGAAAGATTACTCAAAAATATGAAAATGATGAATCAAAAACAATTTTTACATTTTGTAATAAAACTTAAAGCAAATAAAATTTTAATAGTGAAAAAAGAGTAACTGATGTCCTCTTATGTGCAGAGTTTAATAAAGAAGACTCTATTCTCTGAACCAAATGAATAAAAGGTCAAGAACAAAAGGTTTGAAGTGGATGAAGGGTCAGATCCATGTGACTTTCCTCACATCTGATTAGTCCACATTGGTTTTGTGGACTCTAAACCAAAACTAAACCTGCTCCAGAGCAGGGAATCTGTGGCAATTAAACCCGCTCAAACCAAACCACTTTCTGGAGACGGATAACTCAGAGTCTATTCAAACTAAAACTGTACTCACCCTGATCTTAACCTAATCCGGCTTCTAGCAACAGGCCTCAGAGCTGTGGTGAAATAAATAAGAAACCTTTATAAAATACAGTAACTTAAAGTGCATTACCAATACATTCACTTGAAAAGCAATTCTGATTGTTCACTTCACTCCGCAGGTTCAAATGGAAGCAATGACTGAAAAACCACTATGACTGAGTAGCTTAAGTTCAGCGTAGTTTAATATCAGAGCACATGTAGGGTATATATAGACTACATGACCATGGGCTGACAACAGAACATTCACCAGCCTTCAGCCCCGAAAATCATTTGTACACTAAGTTTTATATCACTCTATGCTACACTCCCAGACCCACCCTTCTCTGCTCTCTCTTGGGAGAACAGTGGAAAATTGTATTTTGACAGTGTATTGATAAAAGGTTCTGGGTGTAAATTAAGCCATCTTTCCGCTGACTGGGATGGTACGAGTTGGTTTGCTACGAGTCACATTGGTGTAAATTGATCTTAATGACCCCTAAAAAGGCTTGTCTTTCCACTGCAGAACTGAATAGAGGTTCATTTATTTTAAAACAATCTGACTGATTTATTGTGTATTGCTGTGCCTAATAAAAACAAGGATTTACTAAATTATGATTGGATATAACCCTCCAGACAATATCCATATTTTTCTATAACAACCACATACTTATCAGGACAATGTGCAAAAATGACACTGACACAGTGATTATCAATAATACTTTTTTTTAACTCTAAGTTAGGCTCAGTACAAATCATATGGGAATGACTTCAAATAGAACTGACTTTAAGGAGCTTTTGAAACTTCAGCGTCATAGTCCTTGTGCCCAAAAATTTACTCTGGAGGCAACCATTTCACTAAAATTTTTGAAAGCTTTATAGATAGTTGGCTAAGAAAGTCAAGCGACCTGAACACCTCCATTGGGCTGTATGCCAACCACTGCTGCGTGTATCCCATCTTTCCTTTATCTTTCTTCATTTCTCTGCCCTTCACCCCTCTTCCTATTCCACTGCATTCCTTATCTTTTTTCCTGGAGCTTCACACAAATTGCTCAACTCACTTGATGGTGTGCCCCAGCATGGCACAGCTCCTGACAGAGCAGAGTTAAGGAACTGGTTCCAAGTAAAACCTTGTTTAAAATAGAAGCACTAACCGTACTACACTCAACCAAGCTGTCTTACTGTTCCTCAAAGGTGCTTAGAAATATTATTATTATTATTATTATTTTTATTATTATTATTATTATTATTATTATTATTATTATTATTATTATTATTATTATTATTATTATACAAAATTTAATATGTCTGTGAAGGTTCTCAGTCATCCAGGACATCTTGAAAAAAAGGTTTAAGTAAATGCATCTTTCAATGCTTCATCTTGTAAACTGAGTCCAAATGCTTTTACTTAAACCTTTTTTTTTTCAATAATAATAATAATAATAATAATAATAATAATAATAATAATAATAATAATAATAATAATGGACAGAATTTATGCCATAAATTCATATAAAATTAGGGATTTGGAAATATTTTTGCTCAACTGTAAAATGCAAACGCTGGCCGTTAGCGTGATCAAAATGATCAGAGTTTATGTCTGCCAGGTCGGTAGAAGCACTGTATTGTGCTCACCTGCATATATTGCGCATGGAAATTAATTTGTGGCTAAATCTGGTATAAACGATCTATTCTAATGTGAGATTAGTGCATTTCTTTACGGGCCCGGACAAATAAAGAATAACATAACAAATACAGTATTTGCAGATCTCCACTCAACAAACAACTGTTTTAACCTTGCTTTCTCTGCAGCAGAGCTGATGAACTCCAAATCTTTACAGGTAATACATAAAATAATTTATTAGATCACAAAACAAAACGCAAAATACACTGCAATATTCCACAGTTGTTGCTGTGCATAGCCTACAGCCAATACGTAAATTGTGGGATATGTTTGGAGTGTCATTTGTTTCACAGAGCAAAAAAAAAAACAAACCTCCATAGTTGTATTCAGAAGTGATACAAATAAAGCAACATAAAGTTTTTGTTTTGGGCAAAACGAATAAAGTAAATGCTTCCTAAAAATGCATCTCTATCTGCATTTTGCGGCATTTATTTGGTGTAATGACACTTGCTCTTAGTGCTCATCATTTCTTCCTTTTCACATTAAACATTTTCACTTCAGGGGGTCACCACCTTCTACACACACTAGCCAATTAGCACAACATATGGTTATGAACACTGAATCACTGTCAGCCTCACACAAGTCGACTGACAAGATCTGACCCTGCTTCAGGCGCCAGAGCATGAGCAATACTGCTTAATTTAAGTAGGTTGTCAGTCATTGCAGTTGGAGTAATGTTATCTAAGAGTATGCATTTTGAGATGGATAAGGGATACGTAATGATATCAATTCTTTACGTGAAATTCATATTTTACGGCAGTAGCTCAGTGGGTAGAGCGGCCGTCCTTTGACCGGAGGGTGGGCGGTTCAATCCCCGCTCAAAACATTCCCAAAAACATCAAAACATCCTGCTCTCCCCCACAGTTCATACGGTTGTTGTGTCCTTGGGCAAGGCTCTTAACCCACCTTGCCTCCAGTGGTGTTCCAGCTGTAACACTGGTAAATGGAAGCTGAATGTAAAGCGCTTAGATGGAAAAGAGCTATATAAAAAAATTATAAAAAAGTCTTTAAGTGTTATTCTTGTATAATGATTAAATTTAGAAGTTGTCAATGGTGTAAGAGTCTTCATTATGTTGTAGTTGTTCATTTCTTTAGTTCACATTTATATTAAACACAATGCGGCAGACTGAGTTCCTTCACTCGGGTGCATCTCAACTAAGCCTGCAGCTCAGTTGTATGAGACAGTTTGGGAAACTATGGCTGTGTTGGTGGAGAATTGAGTTAGCTGGCTTGGATACTGACCATTTACAGAAAGGAACAGTATTGAACTAACACCTACGCAGTAGATGGAAACTGCAAAGTTCATTGTGGCCCCAGGCAACAAATCAATACTGAGCATTAAAATAGAAAATGTTAACAGTTTGAGAAATATAAGCACCTACAGTCACATCTGCAATGGCCTATTGCAACAGGATGAATATTTATAGATTTGGTGTGAGAAACTTTAGGATAGAGGACATTGTCTCCATAATATCTCAGTGTGTCAGTGAGAAAGATGCTAGAGGGCAAAGATTGAGAGCCGTCTAAGCTCTCCCAGGAGAATGGACATTAACCTCTCTGAAGTCTGCGGCGCTACTTTGATGTTTGACCGCTGCTAGACATGAACAGACAGCTCTAAGTCAAGCAGAGGAGCAGTCGCACATCTCTGCTCTGGAGCCCACACCTGCGTTCCCAAATCGCCGCTGACTGACAAATGACAACTTAGGATTTCCCACTGCTTTGCTCACACTCACCCTCACAAATAACACACAAAATAAAAAGAGGCTTGACAAGTGCACCTAACATCACCTTGTTTTTTTTTTTTTTTACCAACAGCTGTGTCCCATTTCCCCTCTGCAGCTCCAGAGACATCCTGAGTGACAAATAACAGCAAAGGTCTAATGCAACCTCACACCAAAGTGACTCTTTTCACTTCACTAATCTATAATTCTCTAACGTGAAGATTGCATGTACTGTACTATATTCTTGCAGTCAGAATGTTACAGGCTATCTGAGGCCACCTCCTCTGTTCAGAGAGGGCTTTTCTATTTGAACAAAAATGGCTTCCTTCACACCCCTCTTGAACCATCTGACATCTCTGACTGATAGGTTTTCTGTGACTGTCAATTTGTCTGCTTGTGCCTGTGACCTAGCTGACATTTCCAAAGACAGAAGCAGACAAGACCAAATACGCAAGTCAAACTGAGTTTAAAGTGTGGTATAATTAAGATTAATTACCTTCCATTTAAATGATCTGACAGCTGTGTGCTGTCAATAGCTCACAGTGCATAGAGAAGGTTTTCACTGTCGATGGTGCAATTGATTCAATCTACTACAGTCCCATTGTTTACATCTTTGTGGCATAATTTCTATTTTGGAACCTTTGGAAGTCTTCATCATTACAAGTCTATATTTGATCAAAAAGCATTAAAAGACAATTAGAAAAAAACAGGAAAAACCATGAAAGAAATTGTTGTAGAGGGTATTTGTCTAGAGTTTCAAAAATATAGTGAAATATTTCCAGCTTTACTTTAATCCACACATTAATGCGATGAATTAACTAAACAGTATGGACAGGGACTCATTAAAATAGAGACAATGCTAATATTGACTTGCCCATATTCAGGCTGTAGAATACATTTACCTTCCTAAAAGGATCATATTTAATCCATAAAGCATTTTTTTGTCTGAGAAGTGGGCAAAGAATGAGACACAAGTAGTTTTGCAACACAAAAAAATGAACGAATGAATGAATATATATATATATATATATATATATATATATATATATATGTATATATATATATATATATATATATATATATGTATATATATATATATATATATATTTGGCTACCCATCCTAAAACTTACGTTTTATTAAGCCTTACAATAAGCCTATTTAAAATTTAGTGCCAAACTATACTTTTGTCTAAAGTCATGCAATTAAAACATGCTTCACAACCTTAATTAAAAGGCCACTTAGCAGTCAGTGGGCATTACCTCTCATTGACTGAAACAACTTTATTGTAACAACAATATTGGATATTTTAAAACAAACATTAGCTTACTTGGCTTAGGATAAGATAAGAGATAAGATAAGATAGGACTTTATTGATCCCACAAAGGGGAAATTTACTTGTAGCAGCTCTTAGACAGGTAAAGGGCAAAAAGTAAAAGAATGGTGTGAATGCAATTGAATAAAAAAGTATATTTAATATCAGCATCAAAAATCATTTTAAATAGAATAAAATATGAAAGTTAAATTAAATAAATAACTATATATTTTTTCATATTTATAAAGTAAAGGAGGGAGAAAAGAAATGGACATTGGTTATTGTAACACATGTGAATTATAGTCTCACTGCAGCAGGCAGGAAGGACTTGTGGTAGCGCTCCTTCCTGCTCTGAGGGGATCTCAGTCTGCTGCTGAAGGAGCTGCTCAGAGCCTCCACAGTCTGATGCAGGGTGTGAGAGCTGTTGTCTCTGATGGATGTCAGCTTGACCCACCTCCCACCTCCTGACCAGCTTGTTGAGTCATAAAAATTCCTTAACAGAGGCTTGCACACTCTGAAGGACCTCGATCTCCTCAGAAGGTGGAGGCAACTCTGACCCTTCTTGTATAGTGCACTGGTGTTGTGAGACCAGTCCAGTTTATTGTTCAGGTCAACACTCAGGTACTGGTAACTGTCCACCATAGTCCTTCGTCTCTTCGGTGTTTAACTACAGGTGGTTGAGTCCACACCAGTCGATAAAGTCCATGAGGACTGACCTGTACCCCAGGTTGTTTCCCTCAGACACACAACCAACAAGGCTGAGTTGTCAGAGACCTTCTGGGGGTGACAACTGCTGGTGTTGTAAGTGAAGTTCGAAAGAATCTCAGTGCTGCACTGTGGCCTGTTGCTGAGGTAGTCGATGGTCCATGCAGCCAGGTGTCCCCCAAATCCCCCTCCAACTTTCCTCGCAGCAGCGCCGGCTGGTGGTGATGGTGTTGAAAGCACTGGAGAAGTCAAAAACATGACTCTCTGGTGCCCACAGGTCTGGAGAGGAATGAAGAGAGGGGGCAGAAGAGTGGGAGAAGGGTTGGAGTCAGATCTGTTGAAGAACAGATTTAACTCATAGGCCCAGCGCAGGTCACTGTCTGCTGTCCCTCTGGCCCCTCTCTGTCCATGACCTGAGATTGTCTGGAGGCCTCTCCACACATGCCTGACGTGGTGCTGCTCCAGCTGCTCCTCCAGCTTCTTCTTATAAGAGTTCTTGGCAATGCCTGATCTTGTATTTGAGTTTGCGCTGAACTTTATTCTGCTCCTCTCTGTCCCCTGATAGAAAAGTCTTTTTAGCTTTTCTATCTGCAGTTCACACACACAATACTTTGTGTTACAGAAGCTATACTGTGATGTTCCAAGTAGCACATCATTATCTCTGACTTGCATGCATATTATTTATAGCTTATCTTAATTTGAAATCTTAGCACTGATAATATGTTAATCTCAAATGTCTTACTGTGTAGACTCCAAATACCCTTCAAAAAAGCTGGAAATACGCACGGATCTAAAGACAAACCTGTGATATACCCAAAATTCTTACTTACCCGCAAAGAAATTTGGAACTTGCATCTTATATTTCACATTTGTCCTAATTTCATACCTCACAGCGGCAATCCATGCCCATCAAACCCAGGCCTTCAGACACATGTACACAGGCTGTAAGAAGTCTCAGAGGTAAAACATTCTGTGTCAAAGTTTTAAAAGCACTGCTGCAAACCACACACACACAGTTTTTACACTGTATACCATGTTACAACTCTATGCAACAGCTGAAGACTACATTTACACATCAAAAACAGTAACAGTATATGATCAGCAACCATGATGCAATATCATCAATGCACTGCACTCATCGCACTGGCGAACCGTGCCCATCCGATCCAGGCCAGCACACACTCGCACACAGACTGAGTTTGTGAATAAGAAATATGTCTGCTACAAACTTTATACTTACTTATAAATTTGGGCGATGCATACTTTTTAATGCATGTGCCTCATTTATACATACCCTGTCTGTAGCTTCATGTGATGCCATGCTAGCATTCTGCATAGGTCCAGGTTGACTGGTTGGTTGAAAAAAGTAAACAGAAAACTTCTGTTTCTTGTTAAGAAACTCCTTTACTTTTAATTTATTCAAATGTTTGTTAAAAACAAATTGTTTTAAGATAGCTGTGTCTAATTCTACTTTTTATGCAGCTGCAATAACATAATAATGGTGGAACAACATACATTGGACGGTAGGACTGCAGGCAGCCCACTGTAAACCTGGATAAGTTGTATTTACCTAAAAAAAAATTGAGGAATCCGGTTGCCTTAAAATTTACAGTGTAGCATCTGACCCGTGACTTTGAGTCAAACTCTGGTTAATTCCCCGTTAGTTCCACACACCTATGGTTATGGCCCACAAAAACACAGTTCCACTGAATTCATCTTGGCCCAGAATTTGATTAGTGAAATGTATGTGAAATATACAGTATGCAATATGATTTGAAAAAAGTCAGTGACTGTTCTCCTCTGCTTTATAGCGACTCGAGTCATTACAGACAGACTTGAAACTTGACTCGGTTTTTGCTGTTTGAGACTCGTGGACAATAAACCTTTTCTTACTTTTTCAAGCCCCTTTTCTTTTCTGAGCCGGGGGCACATTAATGGTTGATGTGTTTTACTGCGCCAACAAAACTAGCATACTCAAAACATCACCATACTGGCACATGTCCAGCTTCTCCGGTGCTGTTTATAATAAGTTTAGCCCTGAAACAGTTCATAAAAAGCCACAAGTGCAAAGTCTATGTAGTACAAATAAAAGGACACCAAACTTTAATATACACTTGAAAACACACTCGAATAGGTCATTTAGAAAAGTACGAGTGAACATTGTTCTATTTGTTTTCACTAGAAACATAAATTAAGTTGTTCATGTTTAAAATTTATACACATACAAACTACAGTTAAGAAATTTTTTTTTTTTTTTTAAATGATCTATACTGACCAAAAGACTTGGACTTGACCTCATGGCCAAAGACTTGACTTGGACTTGCAAAAAAAGACTTGTGTACCTCTCTGCTTTGTAATTGCAATCACTATAGCTGGCTTCTTCAGATGAATGAGTAGTTCACTCTCAGTGGAAATAGAACATGCTGACAATAGTTTGTCCAGTTTTAATCCTTGAATACATTTGCCTCACAAGTACAACTCCATTAAGTCTCAATGCCATTACAAGTCCATATGATGCTATCACCTAGCTGCTAATTCAGCTTCAGGTTTAATTAACAAAAGTTTTAAACGCAGTTTAACTCAAAGAATGTTAAACGGATGTTCAGCTCCTGCCCAAACTTGTCTTCAGACGAAAGGGACAACTCACTGAGGTTATACAGTTCATTTGTTTTAGTTGCTTGTTTTAAGTTGAGTTCAGATTAATTTCACTTCACCTTTACAGAAACAGAAGAATTATAGCAGGCTTGAGTGGTAGCATATGGAGTAGGCTGAGTAGGTCGATAACCTACAAAGACTTAAAAATAGCCAATAAACGCATTAAGGTCACCGAAGGTCAGAGGCTAAGAAAGAGTTAAACTATAACTTTTTAATCTATAGCTAATTATTGAAATCATAATGAATTAATATTTTTAAATTATACAACCAATGAATTCATTACATATATTTTAACTCAAATCAGAACCAATGTTTTTACCTTACATTTCACACTTAAAGATTTATTGAGATATTTAATCAACACTTTAAAAAAGGATTTCACCTGTTTGTTTTAACAACGGCAACACATAATTTTACTTTAAATTTTACTTAATATGTCCTAAAGATACATATAATAATAAGATAAAATATGATAAACAAGCATTCAAACACACATTTTGGCCTACTGGTGGTGTCTTTTGCTGAAACAATAAGCTGAACGTTCTTTTCTATTATTTGTATTGATGTGAGCAGCCGGAGCCACAGGTAAAACAGGGAGTTTTAACGGAGCTGGCCAGCAGCACAGAGAGAAAGAGGAGTGCTTGTTTTGTCTTCTGGGCGCATCCCAGCTGAGCGGGTGTTTGGTCATTGTATTTTGTGTAGTACTTAGTTTGTTTTAGCTCAACACTCACTGTTGATTGTAGATGCATTGATGAATCACTCTGTTAGCTCAGTGAAATGCATTTTAAACAGTTTTCCATTTCCTGTTCATCCAGTCCTGAAGATAGCTATTTCTTTAAATAAATCTCTTCAAAAGTCCAACATAAGCGACAAATGCATTTATGGCTATAGCTGTATCTGAGTCCATTATAAAAGCCACTGCCGTAACATTAATGTTGTAATTAATTTAGCCCAAACAGATATATTCGCAAAACCGTGTTCCTTGGCATAGAAGTGTCTGATACCTCATATTTTGACCAAATATACCAAAAATCTTTGACATTTCAAGCAAGCTGATCAGAAGCTGATGCATTATTTCCGCTGCATCGGTTTGACTCCATGAGAAATGTCATGACACCTGACTTATACTTTGTAGCTCACACACAGAAAAGGTATGCCCACATTCCTCCCATCCCTGGTGGCACATATGATTGACTTAATAGTCTGTGTGTGACAGATCATCAAACTGGATCCTGTTGGCCATCACTTCCCAGTCTGCCAATCACTTGCCTCCAAAGAACCCCCCACACAGAGAGTCTGTCTTTTCCACTGTCAAGATATATCTGACTGACAAGCATAACACAAATATTTATGCTTTCATCTATGGTTGTTAGAATGATGCAGGCCCGCTGAACGGTGCTGAGGCAAGTAAACTATTTCGTAAACAGATACAAAAGTATATCTATTGTGTGAGCATTATTCCTGGCCATTACTTTAAACTGGCAAACCTGATTTTTTTCCATTAAATGTTTACTGTGCCTTTTAGGGATTGCTTATGCACATCCATGCAGCACTCCAAAGCCAACTTTTGCTTTTTACCTCCAGCTTAATTCATGATAACAACAAAATCCATCTGACAAAGGGCTTCTTGAGTGACAAGTGACAGCTGATGTAGCTCAAATCCCAAGCCAAGCACTCGTTCACTTGTCTGCCTCTGAATGATATGACCTGAATACCAAACAGGGTGGAAAATATCAAGACAGGCTACTTTGCTGATGGACAAGTAGATGGTTGAGTGTGCCTGTGATGAGTGAAGGAGTATCTGAGCATGTGTCCTTCATGTTGTGTTACAAACAGATAAACCAATGATAAGTGCAAATGCTCCATGGATCCAAACACAAGAGAACTTGCCTGCAAGCAGTGCTCTGCCAACCTGCACTGTCCATTAGGAGTAAAGTAATACTGATAGCATAAGTGATAATATTGACTTGAACTCCAAACTGAAGCACTGGTTATTGTTGTCCTTGTTGTGTACACCGTCTGAAAAAGCATTAAATCTCAGCCAAAAACTAGAGGAACCACTAGAGCAAGTCAAAATCTGTTTGAGTGTTTAAACTGTGGCGGAGCATATTTATGCACACATCCACGTAACTGTGTTTTCAGTAAGAGATACTCTTCAATACAACTGATGACCAAAATCATATTTCTTCTGTTCCTTTACAAGAAACTATGAGATAAGAACCTACTGGCGACCAGCTGCTTCTGGCCGTGAACACATATTACGTTTTATGGGTTGCTGGTATGTCACTTTTGAATGGGCAATTTTCCGACATCAGGTGGCAGCAAAAACAAATTAACTGCAATGACCTCTTAAGCCAGTTAAGTAGCAACAAGATAAGCGGAGCTGCTTGACATGCTGTACAAATGGTAAACAATAAAAGGTAGACAAGCAGTTGAAACAGAATACCTTGACAAGTGTGAGTGTGTGTGTGTGTGTGTGTGTGTGTGTGTGGGGGGGCTTGTCGCCTGTCGAGCACTGACTGAAACCCGCTGATGAGGTTATCACATGTCTATCCATCAGCACAAGAGGGTTCAGCAGTGCACTGTGGAGACAGAAGGGATGTGTGTATGTCTCAGTGTGTGTGTACTCTCAGTGTGCTTACTGCTTATGTGCTTTGTGTGGGATATTTACAGACATTTGCTGTTTCCTGTGTGAACAAAAGTAGTTTCAACCCTGGCATTACCCTTTTGTTTTTGTTGTACTTTATGGTATTACGTGCATTACTCAAATTTATTTGGCTTGTATTTTAAGAAAGGACACTAAGGCTAATCTAAACCCTGATGTAAAGCTAAACAAACAAAAATATCAATGTGACGCGATAAACATAAAGTTGTGTTCTGACTAACATACAAAGCAAAATGTGTTTGTACAAATTATGTGTGGACAAAGTTGGTTGAGTCGTGTGCTGTCAGTCTCAACAGACACCCAGTGGCTAAACAATGCAGAAAAGAAAGATTTGCGAGGAAAATAAAGGGGTAGGAAGGAAGTGGAGATTAAAGAAAACAGAAATAGATGCCCACATGGGAGTAGGTAAGGAGAAAAGGACGAGACAAAGAAAGTTGGAGACAGATACAGAAAGCTGGAGGTACAAGAGACAAAGGAAGAAACAATAACAAAGAGGGAGTGGGACAAGTGTGTCAGTGTATGACGTGGGTGTACTCCACATTTGCGCATCATGAAGTATGAGTCATGAGCATATAGTACACACAGACACACTCGCACATTATATAAAGTCACCTTGGCATTATAAGCCACTTTCCCCAAGGTCTACTTGTCTTTTTACGAGAGTTGTGCTTCGGCTGTCACATAAGCTGCAACAACTTACCCAGCTGAGAAAATAACTGTAACTGAGAAAATTGAGCATGGACCTCAAGGCTTTTACACACTCTAAAAACACCATCTAAATAAAGGGCTGTAGGCCTCTGACACAGCAGCCGTATGATTAAGACAAATACCAGCCCACAGCATCAGGTCACAAATCATCACATCCGTTTATTTTCTGACCTGTTTGTGTTCTGTATGTACCAATCATAATTATAATAAACAAATAAGATTAATAGCTTCCACTGATATTTTTTCAAAAGAGGCAATTTTTTTTCCCACTGCAATTTTACAGATGTGATATCATTCAGAGGACAAAGTAGGAGAGGAGCTAAGAACTGTCACTCGACTACCGACTGCAAACAATTTGAATATGATTAAAAGCTTAGTTTATCATTATACAGATACATTTGTTACATTGTGTTTTGGGAATTAAAGATGAAATGAAGCATTGCAATAAATACCAGAGAATAAGACTTCTCCCACAGTCCAACAGTCGGAGCTTATTTTCACCTGTAATACCCTAAAGCCACGGTTTTTGTATTGTAACCAAAAGGAGTCATCATTGATAAAAAAAACAACCAAACCAGCATGAGCAGTAATAAAGAGAGGACAAGCTGTTGCATTCTCCAACAGTGTCTTTCCCACAGACTTCTACACACATGCAGGTTCAGTAAATGACTGCCATCAGCACACGTTTCACAGATTTATGTGTTACGTCTGACCTCTACATGTTCAATTAACCTGCAGTAATCCGAGAAGACTGATAGAAATGCCTGACGCCTGCAGCTCTTATTTTGCAAATGATGGGATTACTACATACTACAGACATTTGTTTGTATAAAGATTTACAATGCACCATGACTTAGTAAAAAAGAAAATAAATCCATCTGGCTAAATTTTGACCCAGAATGATTGATTTTTATATTTTGAGAAATATTTACAATAGCAATAAAGAAGCACTTTATCTATGCAACAAGGAAATTTCAAGTCAAACCTTTAAAGTAA
The DNA here is from genome assembly GCA_024349245.1 of Neodontobutis hainanensis. Taxonomy (NCBI): domain Eukaryota; kingdom Metazoa; phylum Chordata; class Actinopteri; order Gobiiformes; family Odontobutidae; genus Neodontobutis; species Neodontobutis hainanensis. The sequence goes on from JALDNG010000023.1 coordinate 3,475,115, forward strand.
TAAGAAGAAGTCGGACTTATTTAGACCCACCCTGATCTGTTACTATCTAAAATGGGCTTCGACCGGCGGGTGGGTGGTTCAATCCCCGCTCGAAACGTCCCAAAAAAAAATATCATAACATCCAACTCTGTCGTTGTGTCCTTGGGCAAGACACTTAGCCTACATTGCCTCCAGTGGAGTTCTGTAACACTGGTGAATAGTTTAATGTATGTAAAGCGCTTTGAGTGCCTACTGTAGGTGGAAAAGTGCTAAATAGAAATAAAGATTATGGGTTGGTGACCTGATTAAGGGTGACCTCTTAATTGTTAACATTATCATAACTCTCAGTTATAATCTGTATATATACACACAGGTGAAAAACACAAACATATCTTAAATACACACCATATATCAGCACACGTAACAATTATAGTAATCAGAATACCTACAAGGTTGATGATTAAGCCCCGCCCTCCTTGTACTATGACAGGATCTGCTTTAACCATACAGACACACAAACTACTCCTGATGGTTCTGACATGGTTCTGTTGGAATTGAAAAAGTCCCATAGCTCCTCAAACTGTACAACTGCTCTCTCTGTGTGAATAACTTTGGTATGTTAGCAGCTATTTAGTTGTGAAATATATTAAATAAGAGTTGTGTTGTGCTTTAGAAAAATTATTCAGTGCAATAGAATGTCAAGTATTTTCTCTAAATTTTAAATCAGTGATCTACTCAACCATAAAGTGACACAGACCACTTTGTGATAGTTTCTATTACAAAATCAACCACTGCATGTTTAGCGTAAAATTGTGACTCCAGTTGTCTTTAGATTGAATTATTATCTCTGTGAATTAATTTGTACTACCTCATATCACGACAAATTTCTGCCATGAAAGTGTAGCTAATACCTATTAATAAACAATCCATATGTATTGTTTATTAATAAGCCTACCCCCACTATCCAAAAACATGTCTTTTTTAGTGAATTGGTAAATATAAAATGATAATGTATATGTGTATGAGCCCTGCAGTTAACTGGTTATTGGCCAGTGTGTACATCATTTTATAACATCTATAATCCCCAAGCAAATATTTGATACATGCTAATTCTTCTCAGATTGGCAGAATGTACTGAAGAACTGAGCAGACTGTTGATACCAATAAAATCATTATTATTCACATTTTTTACAAAAGAATGAAAAGAAATGAACAAGTGGTGCAAGTGAGATTTTCTACCCATTGTTGGTATGCCTCTGATTATGTTTCTTGAGTTAAGCCGCCAAAGAAACTCAAGACAAATTCATCCAAATTACATACTACTTACAATCAAGAATGGATCTTTGAGAATGAACTTTGATTTTGTTCATAAGGTTCAGGGATTTGTCCTATTCTTCCAAAAATAACAGGTGAGTGATATTTAATGGAACAGAAGGTGTCAGGTGTACAGCCAGTCAAAGCCAAACTGAATATGCCAGTGAGTCTTGGCACCTAAAAAGAAGGTCTCAATATGCCAAACTATCCCATATTCTTAAATGGCAGCATGTGGATTTACTCATTTTGTTAAAGTATTTAGTTTATTATTGCTACTGAAAAACATTCTCTGCAGTATTGCTCACATTGGTGTTTGTGGCAGTTTGTCCACAATCTTTTTGCCTAACCTCACAAAGTTTTAGATGATTCCTGTCTTTTTTTATCTGTGAACACTTAAAATCCATGGCCCTTTCAAAATCCCCATTTTGATCAAAAAGAAAATAAATATGCTGCCAGCGTGTGTCAAAAGAGATGCTCCATCCACTTTCTCTCTGTCTGAGAGGGTAAGAAATTGGATGGCGATATTGTATGAAAGGGGAGTCTTTTTATACCTGACAAATGAAAATACCTGGTCTCCAAGGTCCTTTCCAAATGGACAAGATGCTGTTTACCCTGTGCTCTATCCTTTTCAGCTGAAGTAGACGGGCAGAGGGACTCAAATGTTTGGGGGCATCAGTGGCTCATTGGGCTGCTGGTTATAAAATCTTACCAATGCTCAGGTTACTCACATCTTATCCTAGTCCCTGCTGCTGCCTTTTTCGTAGACCTATAACTGTGAAGACATTATCAAATGTTGTTCTGTAACTGCTTCAGTGGTAACATTCCTCATTTGCTTATAGCTCTGTTCATCTACAAATACCGCTTGCAACACTTATTTGTGCGTGGGACATGTTCTTTTTCTGTAGGGGTTTGGTCAAGTTATCATTTAATCATGATGCTAAACTATCCCTACCTTTTAGATAACAGATGGTATGGTTCGGATAAAGATTTTTTAGGATCATTAATATTCAAGTTAGTTCATATTTCTCTTGTTTTTAGTTTGTTTTTGTTCTCTTGAAAACTGGTAAGTAAGTAAAGACATAGCTGTCTTGTCAGATGCATCTTGTAAGTTAGGCCCTATCTGCCAAAATGCCAATGCTCAATTATTCCAAATAACTGTTTCTATTGCTAGTCTGCAAATTTGTATTGATTCGTAGATAACAAGATATGAGTTCTCAATTTGATTCTGTCATTTTAATCACTTTCAGGCTCCTGGCTGCGTATTTTGAGGTAAAAGCTGTTCTTTAACAATTAATGTCGCAGTGAGGAAATGGTACTCATGTGCTATTGTAAGAGCTGAATAAAGTGACAATATATCAGATCATCCTTGACAAATGTCATGCCTAACTTTAAATTTATCTGGCTAGTATCTATACATTTTCTGATGCATTTAATGGATGAGCTAAGATAAAACAAGGTGATAATCTTTTCAAGACAAATGTAAATGTAAATGTTTTTATTGTATAATTATGCAATGTTTTTATATTGTGTGAAAGTGAATGTTGTACATCCTTTGTCCGTTTGTTGTAAATTATGTTTGTTTATATGTCTTATTGATGTTGTAAAAAAGGTTTTGAGACCCCAAGAATAGCTACTGATCTGTCTCTATTGCTAATGGGCATCTAAATAAAACAAACAAAAACGAATAGGGAGCAATTCAAACATAGGCCCTTTTATAAATTTAACCTTTTCTGCAGTTGTATACAGCATTCAACTGATTTGATAATGTCGCTCAGAACAATAAGAAATATCTGTCTGGATCAATTTCAACATTGCATCATTATAAGTGGATGAAGAAATTGATGCGATAAATCAAACACATTTTGTAAAATGGATGCCCTCTCGTGCCGTCCTTGGGGTAAAGCTCTCTTCTTTGAATCACAGTGCCTGTGATTGAATATAGCTTTGCATCAAATACTGGGGATCGCCATTAGGGAACAAATAGTAGGCAATGAATGTCAAGCCACCCAACTATACCAAGACAAAAGAAGAAAAGGAATTCCCAGGCCACATATATTCTACTCATATTCTGTCATGATCTATCAGGATATTACTCTTTTACTTACTTCTGCTGTCACATGAATACACCTTGTTCTACACTGCACATTTGCATGTACCATGTACAATATAAAAATGATTTAAAAATATAAAGATAAAAATAACTTTCAGAATCATAACACTTCCAAAAAATATGACTTTTTGTCCTAAGGGTCCAACAAAACAAAAAACAGTGGCTCAATGAGGCTTTTGTCTGATGTTAGTGTTAGAGCTTTGACTCCTCTCTTTTGATGAAAATTGCCATGTTAAAGGGCCTTTGTGAGTGGCTCAATTCTTTATTGGATACACACAGCTGCAATACATGAGAAGTTCTCCTTGAAAAAATAATATCAGAATACAGGAAGCATAATAGCAACAATAATATGCTGCTGATCAGCAGTAATGGAGCACTGTGTGAGAGTGTGTTGTGAGCAAGGCAAAGAAAACACAGAGCGGAAACACAATCAGTGGAAATCAACACATTGTAATCATCCCACTGGGTTTGTTCAGTGACACCAACACTTTTAGAGCTTCTTTTCTCTTTAAGTGAGCTAAGCTTACAGTTGTACTTTCTTTGTTTGTCTTCATCTAGAATCAACATTTACTGTCATTCTGCTCCCAATTTTAACTTTATTTTTTTATGATTTGAATTTTATTTTAACATAAGACACAACACATGGGAAAAGTTCAATAAGAGTGAAGGAAGATGATGATAATAATCACAATCATTATAATCATCCTAATAATAGTACATTTAGAAAAGGTTGTAAAAAGATAAATACACATACACACACACACACACAACCTATAGCAACTCTACTGATTTCTGCCCATATCAGAGTAATACAATGTCTGAGCCCTAACTGAGTTGATTCTCTAGCCTTAAAAAAGTTAAGAGATTTATTGTTAATAGCTCATGTCAATTACTATTTAAGATATGCCAGCAGCCTTTTGAAAGTTGAACACAAGCTGCAGTATTTGATCATTTGAGCCATTGTGTATTTGTCCGGCCCGTCCACTAGAGGATGCTGTCTAAGTCGAAGTATTTTAATCACAAATAAGATTAGGACATATTTATTTTGATTCACACTGTTTCCAGAGAGAAGTTTGGGACAGGCATGCCCAGAGTAATGGTGGATAGCAGACACAAATTATTATATATGAAAGGAACTTAGGGAGGGAAAAAGCTCTTAAATGGTAAAGAAATTGTATAATTATAGACCAAAATGATGAACAGCAAAACATATGTCAAAACATAGAAAGCCTGCCTGTGTTCAAAAAATAAATGTTCATTAGCCCACACGTGGCACTAGCACATTTTGTCTCAGTCTAATATGCCTGTGGAACAATATCAACTGTTATTATGCAAAACTAGATTAACTATTGTGTGCTCTGCGTTTAAAATCAGTGCATCTTTATAGCCGAGTCGCCCACTTAGCCGGGCTTCTAATTATATTTTCTCATCCAGGCCTTGTTATGAATAGAACTGCATTGTAAGGGAAACAATGTCACCAACATCACAACACTTTTATATTTGGAAGTAAAGAGAAAAAAAAAACATATACCCGTATGTATTATTAACCTTTGACTCCTTCAGGAAGGAGCATTGACAATAATAAATTACTTTACACCTGAAGGCTTTTCAAACAGTAAATAAAGATTAGAAGCAAAAGGTTACATCAGCAATTGTCGGGAAATAAAATTGTACATTAAGTCAAACTGTGACATTCTGAGGACTACAATGTAAGAAGACATTTGTAGCTCTTTATTGTATTTAAGTTTTCATCACTTTATCTCAATTCTGCTTTAAGAAACAAAAATACAAACTAAATGGTATAAGCAAATGTCTCCATATTTAAAGCATGTGACACAGGATAGATCTAATACCAGTGACTGTAGATTGTCTGGACATATAGTATTATATATACTTTAATATAGGTGCATGATAACATAACGTGTCTAGTGTGTTACTGTGAATGAGTTTAATCTTACTACCTGTGAAGTCCTAAAACATACTATTCTGTGATTTAAATAGTGAAAATAAAAACAATTCACTGCTTAAAATGTAACAAAATCTGAACCAGCAGGAAATCAAGAGATTATTTCAATGGCAAAAAGCTTGAATACTTGAGTGCAGCAGGGTGTGACTCAACCCCATTTAGCTTATAAGACCCCACAGGACCACAGCTGTGTGCGCCATGATCATTTGAGCATGTGTAAATGATTCTTTTATAATTACAGTTGGAGTGATCCCTGTGTAGGGACAAGAACAGCAATTGAAATCACTGAATGAGCCCTAATTTGGCACATCATCAGGTGAATCAGGGATAATGAATCGAGAGATAAATGTTTGACTTCCAAGTCTCGTACAGACAACACAGTATTAGTACGCACAATACACACCACTGCTATCATTAGATGGATTAATGTAGATCTTTAATCTTTCATCTTGACATTCCCCTTTAACCTCTAGAGCATCCACGATGCTCCGTTTGGCCTTGGGGCCAAACACACACCTCCCTCCCAGAGGTTGCTCTAGACTTTCTCACTCGCTGTCATTTTGACGGACAGAGTCATAAAATTTCCATAATAATCTATTGATACATGTCATTTTAAATTTTTATACTTTAATAATACGTATAATAGCATTTTGTTTTACTCACATATTAAGAAATTACTAAACTATTTGGTGGTTTGAACAAACCACTCAGCTGCCGTGACCTTTTTGCAACTGGATGCAGTGTGACATGTATTTTTGCCAACAACTGGACTTAGTAGGAATTACAATAAATTACCCCCAGAGTAATTCGTCCAAATGACAGATGCCATTTAGATTTTTTACTTTAACCTTTTTTTTCAACAAAAACAAGTCTGTGTCTGAAGCTGCTTTACTCTTAGGCCTACTGTAAATGTTCCGTCACCGCTGGAGAACAAAGGGAATGTGAACAGTAATCTATGTTAGCAAAGAGGTTCAACTTTAAACAGAGACAGTCGTCCCGAGTCTGAACCATCACTGAGTCAAAAGTTATTATTTCATTACACAGTCAGACCTGTCTTAAAATCTAAGTGTATTTATTTAAGGACGATGACCAATTCCACACAATCTTCGGCATTTATCAATATATGTGGGCGTACATGAGCTCAAATCCCACGCCAGGTCACCAGGTGGTGTAAATATAGGCAACTTTAAAGTCAGCACTGGGCTGTGCAGCCAAACCTTTATTTAGAACTAATGCTTTGACACTTAAAATATTCCATATTAACAATAGTTTAGTATTTTATCTACTTTTAGGGCCATGTGCAGTGCGAGCTTTCAGATTCTTTTGTGTGTTATTATCGATACAGTCAATAACACATCAATCTCTTTATTCAATCTTTTATCAGGGGAAACGCTAATGCTAAGTGGGCAAAGTTTACCCAAGTAAATTGTAAAGATAAAAAAGATAAGTTTAACTTTAAATTTTAAGCGCAATGGCCACTTACCGAGAGCCGTGGTCCACACCCCCTCATCCCGGTGTCAAACACAACAAAAACATTTGCTTAAACACAACATTAAAAGTAGAAAGCGGTCCCACACATCTCGGTCTGTCTTGCTAAATCACTTTCCAACTCTGGGTTTTGTTGAGGCTGGCCGTGGAAGCTCAAAGGTGTTCTCAGAGTGGATCTGGTCCCGCTGTGGCTAAAACACTGAGCCTCTAGCCTACAGCAAACACAGTGTTACGATGTTACAAACCCGTCTACATTTTATCTTTTTTGCTTCTGGTAAACGCATATTGTAAAAGGGCAACAAAAGTATCTGGCTCAGCAGCTTTCCCCCGCTGCCTCCACTGAGGCTGTAGCGACATGTGACGCTGGGTCTGGGGCCTGGTCTGGAAGTTGGTCTTGGGACAATTAAGTGCTCCATTCCAGCTTTGTTTCTCCAGTGCTTTTTAACATGTTTATTGTTTAATGTAATATAATTTTTTTTTCTTGAAATAAGAGTTATTCAAGGAAAGTTGGCACTTATTTTTAGTCAACTTTGATAAATGAGGGCCACTGAGAGTAAAGAGCATGGGTGTCCAACCTAAAGTCGTGTACAGGCTCATGTAGAATTAGATTTTATTTAAGTATAAGTTTATTTATATAAATGGACAAACATTTGCCTGTATTTTAAATAAATATATGGACAGTAGATATTCACTTCAGGACATTTGGAACTAGCTTTTGTTAAAAAAACAACAACAATATTTATTTATAATATGTTTTAGTTTGAAAGTCTATCCCCTGCAGCACCGTAAAGGAACAAGCTGGCCCTCGAGCAAATTTAGTTGCTGACCCCTGCTCTAGAGGACATTTGTGCTTAAATGTCCTTATACAATATAAGGACTTGTGAGGGTGCGTTTGTTCAGCTGGTTGCGTGCATTTTCCAAAGATGTCCTTCATTTTCTACATCCTTTTGAACTACGTTAAAGACATAAAGAACCTGCATCTCCGTTGAAAGAAAATCGAAAGAGGAATAAAAAGTGAGATTGCGAATCATTATAAACATTTTCTAAGCCTTCTCCTGTATGTCCCCTTACTGAACAAGAATAAAGAAGAAATCAAAGGAATTCACAAATAAGAGAAATGAAGGAAATATAAAGTACAGAAACCACATGAGCAGTTTAAATCCGTTTAGACTTTCTGCTCTCTTTAAATTACTAAGTGAAATACCTTTTGTATTTTTATAACATACGTGTATTATAATTGTGACTCGAGAATGTCTATGATCCCGGATGAAAGTGTCTTTTCAAGGCCACACTATAAATCCAAATCATACAATGATATGTTCATATTCTGTATGTTGCACACCCAATTATAAACTACTATATAACTGCACAAATATATTAAAGTAAAATATTTCCTATTTTGCTCTATTTTTATTTATGTAACCTATTTGTTGCTGCAATGATCCAATTTCCCCACAGGACTCATTAAAGTTTTATCTCTTGTGGAAATCATTTAATGCACAGCAAAACTGAGACAGTATCTTTTAACCCTTTGAGCACAACTCATCTTCAAAGATAATAAAACTCAATAAAAACACGTTTGTATGGTTTTATAAATACACTATGACTCATTAGCAATACCCACCAGCCTTTAACTGTCTGGATGAAGTAGTTCACTCTTCATCCACTGATTTGAAACATGAGCTGGATCTAGATTATTTTGAGACAAGTTTTATTCTTTTAATGATGAGTTCAATGAAAATCCTTCTCAGGAGGAGAGGAGGTGCAGGTTCAGACATTCTCTGTTTGAACTCCAGTTTGCAAGTAACACTGTGATTCAAAGGCCATTACAACAAGATTAATGGTAAAAGTAGCCTGTGTGTATACATTAAATTAGAGGATTGAGCATTAACACTAAATAAAAACCACAAACAAATAATAACTATAGATTATAGACTAACACATCCACCAGTGCAGGACAGATACATTATTGTCTGGTCATAATGACCAAGAAGTTAAATAGCATCTATACCTTATGTTAATCTAAGTCAGGAACACACATTTGCACACCTGAGTGTCAGCATAAAAACAGCAGACATCTCTTTTCCTTGAGACAAACAGCATTTGATTTTGTGAATGTATGCAGTACATGCCCACACTCCATTAACACCAGTGTGTGTTCATTATTTATCATTGTTTATATCTTTGATAGAGTGCCAGCAGAGATAACAAGGATAAAAATGCTGACTGATAGATATTCTGCCTTCCCACAGACTAACAGGCCCGATGGAAGACCACCTGCTCCAGCTATAGGAGATGTGCACACACACAGCACAGTGGTCAGCCTTTAAGTGTATGTGTTCTTTATTTTTCATAGTTTGACACAGTGCCACTGGAAATAATAGGACTAAACTGCTGACTGATTCAGATTTAGACGTCACATATACAACCAGACACTATACTTGTTTGTCTTACACAAACAAGAATACCCCTGGGCCTCTGCATAAAAATACACATCAAAGTGATTTAATGTTAAAGTTTTTGCCTCCCTTGGCAAGTTTCAAGTGAAAATGTTGCTGACTCTTTAAGAAGACAGCTTTGTTTATCTCAGGTTAGGACAAAAACTTGGATTTGTTCTTTTTCTCTCTCTAATAAGGGTTTTTGCCATAGCGAGTTGGCCTACATTCACAAGTCATCTGATAGTCAAACAGTGAGCTCTGTCCTGTGATGTCTAATCAAAGTGGAACTTCCCAACAGTTCAGAGCAAACATCCCCCACTGCATTCTTTTGAACAGTGCCAGGATTTGTGTGACATCCTCAGGCCATAGGAAACAAAGACACACAGTGATGGTATAATGGTTTACGTAGCATTAATGCCATATACAGTACTGCCACACACTGCTCCATAGCATTTGCTGTCTTCCACTTACACATCAATTAAGAACTGATTGAAATTTGGTTTATTGAGTAAATGGGTCTTTCTTCATGTGGATGGACTGTCTGAAAATATTTGTTATCTTTAAGCTTGACTTTCTGCCATAATATGAGCTATAGAAGCAAGTAAGTAGTAGCAGAAGAATTTAGTTTAAATAACAATGTATTGGACACTACTTTTGTAGCCATAGCTGCACTGGGGCAGACTGATGGACGCCTCCCAAACACACTCACACAGGCAACAGTATGAACTGTGAAGAGCGGGAATAACACCGCCAACCTTCCGGTTCAAAAACCAAAACTGATTTTTCTATCAACATTTATCATTGTTTGACCGTATGACCGAATGTTACTCATGACGAATTTGGCCAACTGGTCACTTTACACTGATAAGAAGACAAACAAAGGAATTTGACATAGACATTGTGTCTCTGCGTCATTCACCTCAACTTACACAGTTTCTCAGCAACCAACCTGGTAAAAAGTTGGACTATTTGTTCTCTTTAACAACAAGGAAGCATTAAAATCAAGTAAAGACACAATGTTACTTTAATTGTAATAAAAATCCTGCATATTATATTATAAAACATTCTAGTATCAGGCAATCTTAACAAATGAATTCAGCTGCTAACTAACCAGCTTTAAATGTTGTTGCCGCGCAACTTATTTACATAATCCTTAACATTTTGCCACACGATCAAACAGTTTAGTTCTTCAGATTGGCTGATCATACGCACTGCTCATTTTTGCGGGCCTGTTTTCTGTGCACGTGTCGACTGATCATTCAAGCGATTAACATCAGGCGTGTCAGCAGTTTGAGTCTGACGGATACGTCACATTAACCGCTGTCCACCGCCTACTGCACTACTGTGTGAGGACAGAGTATTTCACGCCGGACTCTCTCATTACCTGAGGTCAGCACTGTTACCGACTGAGAGAGAGAAATGTGTGTCCGTCCATGAACTGTGAGTGAAAAGCTATAATGACAGGGGACGGTCTAGACCAGGAGCTGAGAACGGCAGGATTGGACACTCACTGTGCCTTTGACAGCACAATCCCTTACCCACACATCAGCCTACGTGCAGCATATACACATTCAGTGAGTTCATAAAGTGGACATAAACTTTACATGAGTTAACATTTAATTAATGATTCAGCTTTTTACTATATTTTTAAATGACAAGCGCTTTGCTTTCTGGCACCAACTTCAGCAACGGAGGACAAACAATCTTCCTGCATTTCATATAAACTATAATATTTAACTTTTTTAAAGGATAATAAGCAGCAATGGGAAATCTGAAACGTAATTTACATTGAAAAAAGACATTGAACCAAGACGTATGACAAGGCGTGCAGTACATTCTGGATACTTTTCCAAACAGACCATGGCCTGACCTGATCAGTTTGTATCCTGCGTCATCAGCCAGCAGCACACCTTGTTTTGTCCCATTTTAGTTTCAGTTTTCCCCCTTTCACAACATCGTCACACTAAAACCTTTGTACTCATGCATCAGCAGTTTACTTTCATTTCATTTTGCATTAAGTACATTTTACTGGCAATGATTGTCAATGTTTTTGAGTCATAACATAACCATGAGCTGAATAAAAAAAAGCGTTATAAACATCATTCATGATAGATCGTCAGAGATCATCTAAACATATTTTTTGAGCAAAATATATATGTGCTTGGTCCATGTCAATTTTAAGAAAAAAGTGTGGGACCAAAAAGTAGTAGAAAGAAAAATAAAAGGGAACAATTAAATTTTTTTTAAAAAACAAATAAAAATGTCAACTAAAAAAAAAAAAAAAGAAAATATACAAATAAGAGATTTTGATGCATCAAACTGTTTAACAAAGTGTAAAACAGTTTTCTAAAAATATTAAAGGTTCAGCGATTTAAAAAAATATGCACAGTACTGATAATGTGGATGCACATGAGACCTCCGTGAGCACTCATCAGGGTCTTTACACGCAGCTGCATGTGATCTGTGACTGTTCAATCTGAGCATACTGCATAAAAGAAAGTTGGATCATTTGTTTTGGTTAAAAGGATAAAACATTGTATTGCCCCTAAGCTGTTTGCACCACAGGTTCAGTGAAAGCAGCACAGCTCTATTTTAGTAAAAACAATAAGCCAGACAATTTGTAGGTTGCTGCTGGTAAGTTGTTTCAGGGTAGATCGTTGGAAGTCAATACACACATACTCTATACATTATGTGTGTATTGTGTATATAAGATATATGCATTTAACTAATGAGAGTTAGTTTGTGACTACTGTGTGTGCAGTCAGGGTTCAGATTGGTTTGTCTCTGATGTCCACAGCGATGCCTACATGTATTATTATATTACAAAGGGCATTATGTGAAAATGCTGAATATGCAAATATAACATAAAATGTCAATACAACATATTCCGAACAGGATATTTCATCCCGACAGTAGAATTTTCCTAAAACCAACACAGTTTTATTACTTAGACCAAAATTTAGTTTTTTAAAAGCAGTTAAACTTTAAAAGAAACCCTGTGTAACTTTTTGCCAGCAGAGGGCACAGATCCCTTTCTGTGCAACTGCACTTTTAGCGGCGGTCATGTCTATTTACCAGTGGAGATGCTTAGGATGGCAAGTCTGGAAGAAAAAAACATGTCTTCTGAAACAGTAGGGTTGTTTATTTTGTAGAATTATGTAAGGATCAAGTGTATTGGCCTATTTTCTTGTTTATTGCGTGAGCGTGCACTCACGTAATCTCCCGATATATGCCACTAGCCCGGTAACAGGAAAGTTATATCGTAGGTTTCTTTCCAGCTTAGAAAACTGCGTCAATGAGATAGGCATGATTCTATTGATCTTATGTCTAAGAACCATCAATGAGTTTGAAAATATATACTTTTGGGCTAAACGTTAAACAGTGCTACTTCAAGAAAATAAGCTGCTTAATAACAACACCAGAGCAGCTATATTTCTTAATTTACTGATGGTGCACTTTATCTAGGCTCTGGAATGGTTGGTGTAAATAAGTGTACCTGGATGGAGAATGTTTTACTCCCACACCGGCACATTTTACACACAAGAGTGTCTGTGACTGCCAGCCATCATCCACTCACTTCCACTCCATGAGGCAGTGAAACAGACACCTCTCTGTCCCTAAGGACCCCACTGGCACAACACGGGAGAGAGAAGCTGAGCATGGATGATGGGACACTTCATTTAAGCCACACACAGCACACACTCACAGAGTTACTCCTGTCACTCCCTGTCGTCTTCCATACATCGATCTCATGCTTTTTCACCACATCTTCTCTTTCTAGACTATCTCTCACAGATTATGGTGTTCACAATGAAGTCTCAAGTCTTTTGTAAAATTGTGCAGACAAAAACAGACTAAACCTTATTCTGTTGTTTTTCTGCACCCAGCAATTTCCCTAAATTTCCATCAAGTACAAACAGCAAAATGCATGTAGAGAACTCTCAGTAGCACGTCTTGAATACTTTTTAAACAACGGTTTTGTGTGTGTGTATTGGAATTGAAGGTGTTGAATGTTGGTCTTAGTCCTATCTTCATGTAAAGATTACCACCATCAAGAGAAGCAGTAAATATATGTTAATTACAGATTACAGTAAATATTTCTGATGATTTTGATATTTTCTCTCCCAAAAGTGTCGTTTGAGTGCTTTATATAAAGAGAACCAAACTAACAAGTGCCAGGGTCAGTGGAAGATATGTTAAAAAGAAAAGACTGTGAGTTTCAATTATAATTGTTAAGTTTATCTGGTGTAGTAATACAAGATGTTCAGACATAGCATTCTGTCACCATCTGTTTTAGTTTGAAGTGACACTAGTCCAAAAGAGAAAAATCCACTAGAGATAAGAGGCCGATTAGTTTAGATAACAAAACACGGCGAGTAGATTATGTGAGTTTTTAACATATGAGTATATATTTGTACAAGTGTTGGGGGTCATAGGGCAATGGGGATCAGACAGCAGGCAGGTGGAGGGTCTGACAGCACAGGGCTGTAGGGAACACAGGTAAATTGTTTGTGCAAGGTGACAGAAAGCGAGTGCACAGTAACAGATTTTGCCAGCTATAACCCAGATTTGATTAGCCTCTATCATCCTTGTTGTATTTTTTTTTTTCTTGTGTCAGCTTAATTTTATGTTGCCATAACACTGTTTCTAATTAATGCTGCTTTTACTGCTTTTCCAATCGTTGTTTTATCAGCGTTAACACATGCAGTAACTCAGATGTGTAGGAGAAGCAGCACAGGAGGGTTTTTTATTTTATATCTTTACTGAGGCAGGGCCTGTAAAAGTTTACCATCGCCTCCTGACTCTGACCACCAGCATTTTTTACTGTTTCTTTTCCTGTATCAAACACTTTAATGATATATGAATTCAGAGTTACACATGCAATATTTCTTTGCAGCGAAATATGCTTTTTTATTAAAGTGTTCAACATAGAATACAATGTCCACAAAGATGTCAATGAAATGTGTTTGGGAATCCACATGCTTTAGGTAAAACTTGAGTTGTTTTTTTTTACAATCTGTTTTAAAGCTCTCCTCAGCAGCGTCTGTCCCATGCATACAGCAATATTATTGTGATTCAAGCAGTTTGTTGCAATGTGGATAAAGCAATTCATGATATTACGATAACAAGATTAGCATTATTTTCTTTGAAAAATGGAAAAGATTCAAAACATTTTAACACATGTGATGAACATGATTTTTATGGACGAAATATGCTATCTTTATACAAGAGTGAGCTATTTCAGTTTGAGAGCTTTTTGTCTGTGATTTCACTCTCACACACAAAACTGGGATCATACTCAGATTTAGTCTGCTCGCCCTTGAAACTGGGTGTTCTTATTCAGAATTGCGTGCTTGCTTTCAAAATTATGCGTTTGTGTTTAGAACCGCCCTCTCAAACTCGTCATGTTTCTGCTTGCTTGCAAAACATCTGCTTACAAAAAGTTTTTGCGCACGTTCCGATCTTGGAAACCGACTAATAAAATGTCAGCTCTGACTCTGATCAATCAGACCTCTCTGGCTGCCTGGTCACATGTGCTCCTCGACTTTTATATGTCACTTTTACACTTAAAATATAATACAGGCACGGAATAATTGTAAGTTTCAAAAGTGCCTGTAGAACCTGTAGCTGCCCCTAAGGAGCTACAGGTTCTACACAAAGGAAACACAACTAGAGGAGCCAGTGCAGTCTGATTGATCAGAGTCAGAGCTGGCATTTGATTGGTAAGTTTCACAAAGATCTGAGCGCGAGAAAAAACTATTCGCAAGCAGAAGTTTTGCAAGCAAACAGAAACATCACGAGCGTGAGAGGGCAATTCTAAACGCCAAAGCATAACTTTAATTCAAGCATGTAATTCTGAATATGAACACACAGTTTCAAGTGCGAGCAGAGTACAAGAGTACAAGAGTGCAACCCCAGTTTTGTGTGTGAGAGTGAAATCACAGAAAAAAGCCCTCAAACTGAAGCAGCACGCTCTCAAATAAAGATAGGATTTTTCTTCCATAGATTGTTGCCGCAAGAATACTGTATGTGTGCAAGGGTATTTAAGGGTTTAATCATGTCGTACGGGGGCATTAGGAGGACAAGAGCATCTGATCTTGTTCACAGATCAAATACTGTGGATGGGAAAGACATATTAAACAAACCTCACAGTCTAATAGTCATGCAAATGTACACCCAACTGGCACCAACACTGCCAAGTCTAAGGCAAGAATTAGGCCAGCTGATTGGTGAGTGACAACTGAAATTGAATTTCTCAGCAGTGAAAGCCCAAAGGACTCTAGGGTTGGACACACACAAATCAGCATGAACAATTGCTAAATAATTGCATTACCTTGTCCCTGCACATACACACTCACAGAGGAAAAGAGAAGTTCCTCCTTTCCAATTTAGTGCCAAAGCTGTCACTTCAAGCACACATCGCTCCCTCCACTAAACCCCATACCTTAGACACACAAACACACGGAGAATCTCATCTGGCAATTCTGAATAAAAAGAAAAACTTAGATAGAAAATGCCTCTATAAAATGCCATTATACTGCAGACTGCTAGACATGATGGGAGTGGTGACAATGACAGGCCACAGCCAAACAAGAGCCACATTCCCAGTAGAAACTTTACAAAATGAAAATGCATAAACCTTTAGAAACACTTAGTTATGACATAAAATATATGTACTCTCCAGCCTTTTGATCAGCTGGACCCTTAGTTCTTCTTCATTTCAGATCTATTTAATGACATATTACTCTTTAAACTATACTGTATATAAACAGCTTAGGCTCACTTTCTATGTTCATGTTCATTTATGAACAAAGAACCTACAAGTGTTTACTGCATGATTACAGTGAACCAAACTTACTCAGGAATTTGAAAACCCTTGTTTTAAATAAAATGCATGTAGCCACTCGAATGTAGAATAGCAGATGCAATTTGTAGCACTTAGCAAAGGTCTCTAATGAACGATTAACACAATACTTTTAAAACCATGTCAAACCAAAGATATCACTGAGGAGATATTTATCTACTCTTTAAAAGTAGATTGTCTCCATTTATTTCTGTTAATTATCCACCCAAAAGCCCAATTATGCTAATAGCCTATTGATTATGGACGCTAAACATCGCTCGCCATCAGCATTCTCACTTTTTGGATCATTCCGCACAAAGTCCCTTTTTAGCAGCAGTAATGCAGTCAAGTGTGTTTCTAAATAAGCTTTGAAATGTAAATTTCATGACATTTTTTGACAGCGTCGAATAGTGCTGCAAAGATGTAGCCAAATAGTTTCATTTGCATCTCGGCACGTTGATATGAATCCTGAAATATCTTTGAGTTGTTTGTGATTGTTAATGTCCTTCAGTAAGTTTTATGTGGAACACAACAGAGTTTGATTGAGTTGGGGCTGAAGTTGCTTTGATGTGCAGCTTGAAGACAGACACTTCCTCTGGTGAGCTGCTCTTTGTGAGCCGATGAAATGGACAACACATCTCGAACAATCGAAGAGGCAGGGGATGAGTCTCTATGTCAACTGCAAAGACAGATGCTTATTGAACCAGATTAACCGTTTCTAAAATGCTTCCTCAACCCTTTCCCACAAATTTTTGACTTTCATATTTAATTTTCATCCATTATTTTTCTTGTTCTGTTTGTGTTCACTACTCTGACCTTTGCTTTGGAGACCAGCCTCATGCTGCCAAAACCTACCGTAACTCAAGTTGGTTATCTAACTTTACAGACTTTTTCTATTTGTGTTGCATGTATTTCATATTGAATTGGTTCCATGAGGTCTGAATAAGAAATATATAATAACAATTATCTAAGATCTATTATCATAAATGAATCAATACCAATATTAAATGACCTCATATAGATCAAGACGGTTTTCTCTTTATTCCCCCACTATCCCTCTGCGTCTCTGCCTGTATGCCTCCTACCTCCCTCTTTATCTGTTTTTCACATACCACTTCATTGCCTATGAAATATCTGCTGCTCTTTTATGTCTAATGCTTGCTGCCTACCCTCAGGCATTTTCTTTAGCTGTCTTCTTTTTCTCCACACCTCTTATATTCTCAAGTCTTGTACTGAAACATAAGGCTCGACGGGGGCAGCTTCACAGGAGGTTTGTGAGGGTCCTACTCCTCCTCATATGCATATATATACTATCACAGTGGACGTCCTTTAGTCCTGGGGCAATTCAGTATAAAGTATATGAGAGCTGTAACCCATGGATAACATACTCTGAAAGACTCTGCTAAACATAAACAGAGGTCAGACTTGAAGACAGGGCCAACGTGTTTTGTCCGAGTGCTTCAAGCAGGATCTTTCATAGCATTTGCAAATCTTTTTTTACCCTAAATAAAACTGCATCCCAGGTGGTTCAGTCCCTGTGTAAGTCGAGTCAAATGTATTTATCTGCTATTTTGAAAACATGCCGTTGTGTGTCAAACTGCTTTAGCAAACCAGTGGTGGAAATCAGACAGCATAGGGAAGCAGTAGGAATTTTTAAAAAGTAATAATGTTTCCCCAAAACATCAAATGAGAAAAGTGATTACTTGAAATATTTTCTTTTAGAATAGAGGATGCAAAGTGAAAAACGGGGCTTGACAAGTAAACGGTGTCATGATAGCAATTTCAGACTAAATCTCAAAGTATTTGGAAGTAGATATCCTCAAAAACATGCAGTGATTGTTGTTATTGTATGGTCTGTGAGATCTGCAGACGTCAGTCACCAAACAGAAAAATACAGTACCAAAAGAGCCGAGAGTGCATCAATCTCACAAATCTCTTTTTGTGCTATTTTAGGTATTGCTGGCTTCTAAATGCCCATTCCCAGTAAAGGATAACATTAAAGTTCATCATGTTTCAAAACGCTTCCTACACACTCCATTTTATTTGGAAAAACATTGCATATAACTTTAAATGCAACTTAATCCAGGAATTCTAAAAGTAGGATCAAAAGGGGCTTGGCTCTAACATACCCCAGTAAAAAGAAGAATTCTGGATAAATCTTCACACCCCAGGAAGAAAAAGAATTCAGATTCTGTGTGTTTACACTCACCCACACACTTCTCAACTGCTGTGTTTATAATTATGGCTCCCATGTTGCGTTGCATTTCAGTAAGCCCTTTAAAGCCCCCCTCACTGCTTCATCACATCAAGTCCTCATATAAACACCAAGCCGTATATTACGCTGGCGTTTTTACAACAGCCTGTGGACACGCTCACACACAGGCGTCTTACCGGAGTGAAGTTCATGACTTTGAGGATCCAGATGGTCAGCGCCAGGTTGACAATCATGGTGACGAGGAGTAGAAGGATGAAGAAGTACAGGCACCTCTTTCTCCAGCCATAGATTCCCACTGTGGGGTAAACCTGTGTCCCACACATCGATGTGCCCCGCTGGTGAAGTGGGTTGGGCTGCGCTGCCAGGATGTACTGCTCTTGGGTCATCTGAGAAAAAACAAAAATATAAAGGTTAGCTTGGCAACAGAGTTTTTTTTTTTTTTTTATATTTATTGCGTTTCAGCTTTATCTGCAGGTTAAGATGGTGACTGTGGAGAACACAGACATAACAACGATATCAATACAACCTCATTTTTATAGTATTTGTTCCAATTTTAAAGGTCCTTGACTGATTACTTGATATATGTTTGAAGAAGAATTGACAAAAGAAAGTGTTTGTCACTGTGGATACTCGTTAATGGGTTTCCAACAAAGATAAGACAGAGGCTTTTGGTGCTAAGTTTATCATGGAAGAAAAAAAAAGCAGTGTTGGAGAGGTAAAGACGGAGGCAGAAGATAGGATGCGAGATGAAGAAGAGTCTTGAGATGGAAAGAGCGGCAAACTGTAATAAAAAAAAAAGAAAAAACAGATCCGGCTGAAGCAGTAAAGTGAAGTGTGCATCGTCAAGTAGTGACAGATAGATTATGAGAAGTCAAAGAGGCAGAAACAGAGCAGATAAGCAGCAGAGGAGTCCATGATTGTAGCAAGCCAGAAAGAGTCAGTGGTGGCAGAAGATATGGACACTGGCCACAAGGCACTACTATATCTATCAATCGCTGTTTACTATCTCCGGCTATCGCTCCAATTCAATCTCCCTTTTCTCCAATTCTTTCTACACTCCCTGATTCACTTCCTATCGCCCTCCTGCACCCTGTTTTCTCTTTATCTGCCTTCACTTTCTTACATTATGTCTTTATTTGCTGAGGCTGCATGACCTTAACAGCTCACTGATTGTTGAGTTTTTCTCCCCCCTGCAATGCTTTTTCTCAATATAGTCTCATATGATGATACCAACAAGGCTTGATGTGAAAACAAAAATGCTGACTCCTTGCCTTGTTTGCAAAAAAAGCCAAAATGCAGACTTGGCCTGTTTTATTGGGTTTTCAGTGAAAAAAGAGGATCATAACCAAATATCAACCTTTTATGTGTGTCTCCACAGAGATCCTGTTACTCGTGCACAGAGAGGCAAGCCCAAGGCCGTGTTCAGGTCTGGACGTCTGTCACGGGGGATCAGGACTCGGCACAGTTGGCCGTGGCCTCCGTGCCGGACTCCCCCGCCCCTACGGATTCGCAGAGAGGAGACAGGTGTGCGGGAGCGCCGGCGAAGCAAGCCCAGCTGAGCCGAGTGAACAATCAAGAGGGAATAAGAAGCACCGCAGCCTGCTCCTCGACGCCAGATCGTAACATTGACTACAATCCTTCCCGTCCTACCTCCAGTCCGGTTCTCGCCCCTCCTCGGTCATCCCTGAGCCTCGCCGGTCCTTCTGCTCGTCACGCTCCAGCTCAACCCGGTCCGGACCCTGCTACCCCTCGTTATCCCCGAAGAAACCGACAGTTATAAGTTGATCATTTAAATAAACTTGTTTTTGTGAACTGTACGTGTGTGCCTGCGTTTGGGTTATCCGACCGGAACATAACAGTACGATCTGGCCAGAATGAACCCAGCAGAGCCACACACCCTGCCACAGACGGTCGCAGCTCAGACCGCGCTTCTGGAACAGCATGACGCTACTCTCCGGGCTCTCATGGACCACATGAAGGAGTTTTCCCGCAACCTATCGGGGCTGAGCGACAGGATGGCGGCCCTCAACACACCACCGTCTACTGGCGCTCCCAACCTCTCCGCGCAGACTACGGAGGCACCGCCTCCGGGGTACAGAGAGGGGTATGTACCACCGCCGGCACCGTATAGTGGAGATCTGGGGTCATGCAGGGCGTTTTTAACACAGTGCTCCCTAGTTTTTGAACAACAGTCACAGACTTACAAGAGTGAACGTTCAAGAATCGCCTTTTTAATAGGCTGTTTGAGGGGGCAGGCATTAGACTGGGCCTCGGCTGTTTGGGAGAGACAGGAAGCTGTATGTTTCTCCTACGCTGCCTTCATCACGGAGATGAGAATGATCTTTGATCATCCGGTTCGAGGAGAGGAGGCTACTAAAAGACTGTTTTCAATTCGACAGGGTAATCGCAGTGTGGCGGAATTCGCGATCGAGTTTCGATCACTAGCCGCGAGAGCGGGTGGAACGAGGAGGCTCTTCGTGGAGCATTTTTGAATGCCATTTCCGAGGAACTTAAGGACGAGATGGCGGCACGGGATCCACCAGAGAGCCTAAATGAACTCATTACGGGGGTCATCAGGATTGATAACCGCCTACGGGAGCGACAGAGGGAGAAGGCCGACCTACAGGCATCACAGAGGTCAGCTACAAGTCCACGGCCGGGAATCACCGCGCCTCAAGGGGGTTTTTCCCAGCCCAAACGAGAGAGAACCGCGGGGTGGCGGACGCAGACTGAGGGAGGCCTAACCAGCGGTTATCCGGATCCACCGAGTAGGCCACTGCAACCAGCCGCACCTGAACCCATGCAAGTGGGCCGAACTCATCTGACTGAGGAGGAGAGACTACGCCGAGTCAGTACTGGGAGCTGCCTCTACTGCGGGCGGTTAGGACATTTCCGGGCTTCGTGTCCTCTCCGTCCGGGAAAGGGGGCTCGGCAGTAATGGGAGAGGTACTGCTGAGCCAAGTCCATTCATCTCCCAAGCCTGTGAGAATGGAGGAACGATTATTTTAACAGATCGGACCCGATCTTTTGAGGTTATGATTGATTCAGGAGCGGATGAAAGCCTTTTAGACCGGGAGTGGCTAAGAGGTTGGGCATCCGGACTGTGCCGTTGGAGGTGCCGTTGGAAGTTAAGGCTTTGAACGGAGAGGTGCTGACCCAGATCAGAGAACAGACGATTCCGTAACCTTCCTCCTGTCGGGTAATCATAAAGAAACTATTAGTTTTACATTTTTGAGTGTGTGCACACTCCTATTGTATTGGGTCTACCTTGGCTAAGACAACATAACCCCACATAGACTGGGCAACATACCAAGTGGTGTCATGGAGTAACTTTTGCCATTTATCTTGCCTGCAGTCTGCTTTGCCCCTGTTTCCTCTAGATCCAACCCGGTACCTGAACCTACGGATCTGTCTTGGTTCCGTCCATCTACCACGACCTGTCGGCGGTGTTTTGTAAGCATCAGGCTTTGTCGCTTCCACCTCACCGACCCTATGACTGCGCCATCGACCTCCTTCCAGGTGCTCCTCTCCCCCACAGCCGTCTCTACACCATCTCGAGACCAGAGAACGAGGCGATGGAAAAATACATCCAGGAGTCCTTGGCAGCCGGGATAATACAACCCTCGTCCTCTCCGGTAGGTGCGGGGTTTTTCTTTGTGGACAAGAAGGACAAATCATTGAGACCATGCATAGATTACCGGGGGCTAAACAAGATCACCATAAAGAACAAATACCCACTCCCGTTGATCAGCTCTGTTTTCACTCTCGGGGATCCAGGATTTTCACTAAACTAGACCTCCGTAACGCATACCATTTGGTGCGTATTAGGGAGGATGAGTGGAAGACCGCTTTTAACACTCCTTTGGGCCATTTCGAGTATCTGGTGATGCCGTTCGACTCACGAATGCCCCTGCGGTTTTCCAGAACCTAGTTAACGATGTTTTACGGGACATGATTGGACGGTTTGTTTTGTTTATTTGGATGATATCTTGATTTTTCTAAAGACTTGGAGGAACACCAGAGGCACGTCCGGAGAGTACTACAGAGACTATTAGAGAATAAGCTGTTTGTGAAGGCCGAGAAATGTGAGTTCCACGCACCGTCCGTTACCTTCCTCGGCTACATTATCGCGCAGGGACAGATCCAAATGGACCCGGAGAAGGTTACGGCGGTAAGGGAGTGGCCGGTTCCGTCCAGCCGCAAGGAGGTTCAGCGATTTTTGGGTTTTGCTAATTTCTACAGGAGATTTATCCGAACTTCAGTAGACTGGCAACGCCTTTGACGGCTCTTACGTCCACTGCGCGACCTTTTGTCTGGACTCCGGAGGCAGAAGGAGCATTCAAGGACCTGAAGCAGCGGTTTACGTCGGCCCCTGTACTCATACAGCCAGATCCTGAACTGCAGTTTGTGGTGGAGGTCGACGCCGAGACGGGAGTAGGAGCAGTTCTTTCCCAGCGCTCTTCCACTGACCAGAAGCTCCACCCCTGCGCCTACTACTCACGTAAGCTCTCGGCAGCAGAGCGGAACTACGATGTGGGGAACAGAGAGCTCCTGGCGGTCAAGTTGGCCTTAGAGGAGTGGCGTCATTGGCTGGAGGGGGCCATTCAACCGTTTGTGGTCTGGTCCGACCATAAGAACCTGACCTACATACAGACAGCAAAGAGACTGAACTCTCGGCAGGCAAGGTGGGCATTGTTTTTTGACCGTTTTAATTTTGTGCTTACTTATCGCCCAGGTTCCAGGAACATCAAACCAGATGCACTATCCAGAGTTTTTCCACGGAGCAGTCGGCGCCTGAGGAGGAGCACATCCTGCCCCAGTCGCGCATTCTGGCAACCCTCACCTGGGAAATAGAAGATCGAGTCCGGGTGGCTCAACGTCTGCACCCCGATCCGGGGACAGGGCCGGCTAACGCTATGTTTGTACCAGATCCTGTCAGGTCGGAGGTGTTACACTGGGCCCATGGGACCCGACTCACGTGCCATCCAGGGATGGGTCGCACCCTGGCTGTCCTCGCAGCAAATTTTGGTGGCCCACCATGGACAGAGACACTAAGGACTACATCGCAGCTTGTCCAGTTTGTTCCCAGAATAAGGCCCTCCATCGACCCCCAGCAGGACTGTTACAGCCACTACCTATTCCCAGCCGGCCGTGGTCTCATGTGGCTTTGGACTTCGTTACGGGACTCCCGCCATCGAACGGACATACGGTGGTGCTGACGATCGTTGATCGCTTCTCCAAAACAGCTCACTTTGTGCCGTTGACCAAGCTTCCATCCGCCAGGAGACCGCAGATCTCCTGGTGAAGCATCTGTTCGGCTGCACGGGATTCCTCGGGACATTGTGTCAGACAGAGGTCCACAGTTCACCTCCCAGGTTTGGAAGGCATTTTGCACGGCGTTAGAGATCAAGGTTAGTCTCTCCTCTGGGTATCATCCACAGACAAACGGACAGACGGAAAGGGCGAACCAGCAGATGGAGGTGGCCCTGAGGTGCACCTCATCTGCCAATCCGGCAAGTTGGAGTGCTCAGCTGCCATGGGTAGAATATGCCCACAACACGTTGGTGAACACCTCCCTGGGTATGTCTCCCTTCCAATGCTGTTATGGTTACCAACCCCTTTATTTTCTGACCAGGAACAAGAGCTGGCAGTTCCGTCCATTCAGGATCACTTGAGACGGTGCCATCAGGTCTGGAGAAGGGCCCGATCAGCTCTGGTGCGGGCCTCGGCTCAATCGCAAGTCCAAGCCAACCGACACCGCACCCCGCCCCTAGATACTCTCCGGGTCAGAAGGTCTGGCTGTCATCCAGGGACTTGCCGTTACGGGTGGAAGCTACAAAATTGGCACCACGGTTCATCGGCCCGTTCGAAATAGAGAAGGTCATCAACCCGGCGGCAGTTCGACTCAAGCTCCCTCGGTCCCTTAGGATTCACCCTACCTTCCACGTGTCCAGGATCAAGCCGGTCAGCTCCAGTCCATTGAGTCCCCCTGTCCTCCCCGCGCCGCCCAGGATGATTGACGATCACCCAGCTTACACGGTACGGCGGATTATGGATGTACGGCGCCGGGGTCGAGGCCTTCAGTTTTTAGTGGATTGGGAGGGTTATGGGCCGGAGGAACGCTGTTGGGTGCCACGGAGAAACATTCTGGATCCATCCCTGATCCGAGAATTTTTTCTACGCCATCCGGAGAAACGGGATAGGCCGCCAGGTGGCGTCCATAGAGGGGGGGGTACTGTCACGGGGGATCAGGACTCGGCACAGTTGGCCGTGGCCTCCGTGCGGACTCCCCGCCCCTCGGATTCGCAGAGAGGAGACAGGTGTGCGGGAGCGCCGGCGAAGCAAGCCCAGCTGAGCCGAGTGAACAATCAAGAGGGAATAAGAAGCACCGCAGCCTGCTCCTCGACGCCAGATCGTAACATTGACTACAATCCTTCCCGTCCTACCTCCAGTCCGGTTCTCGCCCCTCCTCGGTCATCCCTGAGCCTCGCCGGTCCTTCTGCTCGTCACGCTCCAGCTCAACCCGGTCCGGACCCTGCTACCCCTCGTTATCCCCGAAGAAACCGACAGTTATAAGTTGATCATTTAAATAAACTTGTTTTTGTGAACTGTACGTGTGTGCCTGCGTTTGGGTTATCCGACCGGAACATAACAACGTCAGGGCAATAAAATGCACACTATGCATTGGTTTCAAAACATAAATCTACCCAATGATGATGTAAATGCTCCTACTGGCCAATCCAATCAGTGTAGTGTTATCTCTTTTCTTTCCAGACTGCATTTATAAATATTTTAACCTGTCTTTTGTATTTTTAATGGTACATCATGGTGTCGAGTCAAACTGCTGCCAGCTTGACACTTTTATCAAGTAAAACATGTTCAGTCTTATGATTCATAAACCGTTGTCAAGCTAATTTAAAAGTGACTTAAGCAAGGTCTCACAAAACAGAATTATTAATGAATTATTGTTGTTATCAACATTATTGTAAATGGTTTAACTCACAGGTTTATTTTAACATCTTTTCCTAATGCTTTCTTTTCAGTGATGTTTGCTTGTTTTCTGACAATATTTTATTGAATTATTTATCCTAACTGTTTTGATGCTGCCGCGTCTCGGTGTTGTGTTTTAAATTATAGGGACCCTGTCTGAGATGTTCTACTGTTTATCCTAAAAACACTCCATATGTGAGCTGCAGAAAGTGGCTGGAAGGCTTAGTGTTTGTCAAGTGGCTAATGGATGAGCAACATTTTGCCTTTTTCATAGAGATGGAATATTCTGCATCTGTTGCTGCATCTGCTCAGCCAACGCAAATTCACTGAGCGTGAATCAATGGCACGACATTGGCACAGGCTGCTAAACATTTCATGGTGAAGTTAATGCATTCAGATAATGTGATTCATAATGGAACTTCTGCTGCCGATGTAAGGCCTAGCTGGACTGGAGACGAACTTCTCCTCGGTTTCCTGACCATCTCAGATTGCTGGGTTTGATGGAACATCCCTGCAGACTACAGCAGCTGCACTTAAATCAATCCACTTCGCTACCCAAACACTTTTTGTCTTGCCCAGATCTACTATTAACACCCCCCTTTTTCCTTCCTTACTCTCACCTCATGCACTTCTCAGAGAAAAGTAACAACAGAGTCATCAATCAATCCTATGGAGGCCTCCGTGCACCTGACCCAACCTTATTAACATTATAATAAAGTCATAGTCATATCATGGTATGTGGGTTTGGTTTTGTATGTAGTGTAAAAAAAAGTATTTTCTTGAACAGGGACATTACAATGATGTCATTTGAAAGAAAAAAACAAACATAAGGCACAATAACAGACATATATATCACATTGTACATATTAGTTTTTCACTCAGTGGAGGATTAGATGATATAAGATCAAAAGGAAAAATGCTGTGGAGATACAGAGAGGACAAATAAAAATATGTAGCCCATGTATATATAGACCATGACTCATCTTCCTTCACAAACCACAAAACAAACAGTGTAACTAAAAACATCATGCAACATAAAAGGACTAGAGAGTTAACTGGAATTATTCAGCTTCACCTGAAGTCAAAAAAATTTAAATCCATTATACCAAATAGCCAATCTCTAATCGACCTTCATGTAAAAAGCCATTTGAGAAGTAGCTTGACCTCAGATATAAAGAACAATTGAGAGAAATTGACGATGCATGTCCTCTGCTCTCACATGGAACTACATTAAGCTCACACATGTGGGTCGAGGAAGACAATCTATATGTCAGGACAGATTCATCTTGGCGGACATTGTAATTAAGGCGCGGCGAGGGAACAGATGTGCATGTGCAGTGTCTGATAATGCATGTGAAAGCTGACAGGTGGATGAGACTGGAGCAGACATACGTAGATGCACAACCGAACAATGATAAGACAGAAAATCACACAGTTTAGGATTACTCTTGTTGGAATTGGTATAAAATTGTAATTAGTATTCAAGCAGCCAGTCCGTGCTGCTGCTATATGTGAAGTGTTAAAGGGGAGCTATGTATCTGTCAGCCAGCTCTCCTCTCATCTGCTTATACTCAATCAATACGGCTGCTTCATCCAATATTGCTCCTTTCCACGTGGCTTTGACATTCTCTCTCTGGGAAGCTCATGCTAAAGGTAAGCATGTGTTTCAAAAGTGATGCATATATTTTGTATATTCTAGTTAAGGAAAGCATTATTATTTAATGCTGGTTGGGTGAACTTAAAACTTAGAACGATTACATTCAGAAACCGTTTATGTGTAATGTGTATCCCTGTGGGTCTGTTGCTTTTCGTAAATGCTCTTACCCATAGTTAAAATCAATGTACTGCATCCCTGAAGTTGGCAGAAGTGTCATTTGAGAATATCAAAAGTCAAGTTTCCCCTCAGATAGAGTAATATCAACATAGTTAATGTAAAAATACATATCTATTTTTAATGTATAATTAGCATTGCATTGCTCATACTCATTTAAAGATGGGTTTAAATAAGGATATGTTTCTTTTTAACCTGAAATGAGGCTAAGCCATTGACACACAGACAAAGCTTGCAAAGACCATGCTGATTAATCAAATGCAGGAAATATCAGCACAGTCTCTGTATCTTCTAATATCTTGGCATATTTATGTAAGACCATGATTCATTTGCCCCCTTCTTCCTGCCATTGCTTCCTTTTTCCAATTATTGCCAATGACCTATAATTTGCACTGATGTGCACTCATTTACAGTTATTCACTGCTCTTCTACAAAGTGCAAGCAAAATTCTCCAAAAAGATATATGTACTGTATTTAGTATATCTTTTTACATTTTACCCTTTCATTCGGCATTGCCAGCCATTGCTCACGCTCTCTGTGCTAGCTTTTGCTTTGTAGTCGTTCAAGTAGTAGTAAAATAACTTTTCCCAGATCAGTTGTCAGTCATACGTTGCAAAATAAAACACTCACAGACCACTTCAAGGTGCTCTGAACACAGTAATAGGTTTGGGTTGTTGTACTGCTGTGCGGCTGAAGAAAGAAAAACTACACACAATTTCGAAACTTCTTCAACATCAGCCCTGAGATGAACATATAACATAATATTATCACACTTACTATGTTAATGATGAGCACAGTTGAGAAGAATCATGCTGTTTGTGAATGCTTCATTAATCCCACTTAGTCCTATCTTTCAAATTTTCCTAGTGTGGAAATTTAGGAAGCTTCATACAGAAAAAAAAAAATCCTCGTGCGTAAGCTTTTCAGTTTTAAACCTTTTTTAAACTGACACCAATTATGCATGTGTTATTTAGACGTGTCAAAACTAGATGTTACATTGCACATTGCATTATGCCATGTGTGTGTGAACTTGCATTGGTCTTCTGTAGGCTCACGTTTAATGTTCTGTGTGCAGCCATAGGTGTGACAGACAATGCTACAATGAATATTTAGACACGCTACAAACTGAGGGGTGTTTGCATTTGTTTTGTAGGTGACGAGGCAACAACACTAAGCCAACAGAACTTGGAGGGCTCTGTGCCGGCTGTAGGTTGTTGGTTTGGACAGGCTGCCATTCCTCTCTGTCACTGTGGCCACTCAGGTGTTCAGCCAGTCTCTCTCTCTCCCTCACACACACACAAAGAGAAAGAAAAGGCAAACGTCCGCACAAACAAGCACACGTATGGGCAGAAAATCAGAAAATCACAAAAATCACGTCTCAGGTACACGCACCGGCAAACACGCGGGGAACCCTGGCAAACATAAACAATGCGTACACACATGAACACTCTCAAAAAAAACACGGCTTGTGTGCAGCCGGCCATTCACAAGTCCGACAGATTTACGAGGGTTTGCTGCAGGTCGACTGTAAAGAGGGAAGTCTTGAAAAGAACCTCCAGCTCTGGTTTACTCATACTCATAAACATATGTACTGTACAAACAAGCTAAAAAACTCAAATGCACAATCATTAACAGAAGACATAACAGGGCCTAAGTAAAATGGCCATTGATTATTTTAGGGAGTCTGTGTACAGCTTATATGTCCCAAACAATGTCACAATCCCACCTGTGCCCTTGACATGTTCAACTATAAAAAGCAATCCCATTTTGTCCTCCTTTTTTCCTGATATAGATGCACCACGTTCATGAACTTACTCTGTACGCTCATCCATCCTGACCACAAAATCCACTGCCTTGGAGCCTTGGCACTAAACTGAATTATGCAATGTTTAACAACAAAATATGTCTTGATGTGGTTTCTTTGGCATGTACTTTTCCCTCCATCAGTGTGTGTTCTTGTTCATGTGATGCTGGTGTTTGTTAAGGAAATCTTTGGAGCTAAAAGGGGGATTTCTTCTAACTGACTCTATTTATAGAGGCTCCAGAGCAAAAAGTTGTTCTCATTTGTCTCTGTCTAGATTTATCTACGTCCAATGATGTCTTTTGCTTTTTTCAGACCCATGAGACTAATTAGTCGATGATGGAAATGGAGAGGCAAAAAAGCGAGAAGCCAGACAAGAGAGAAATTCCAATATAATGAGAGGAAAATAAGCAGGTATAGGAGGGGGATACACCTTGATGTGGGTTTTGATTGGCATGTTAAGCAGCCTGACTGGTCCCCAACTTGGACAGCTATAGAATACCCAAGAGTAGACTGGTTGCCGGCACCATCCAATCACATGATTATACCGGAAATACATTTGCCTTTCGTAGGTAATTGGATGATGAATTGACATTTTAAAATGCCCAAGTGCTCAATGATGGTCAAAAGTGCAACATTTCACACTGATTCCCAAAAGGCCACCATCTGGGCAAACACCACATAAAGGATCTTGAGAATGGGCTGTAGGTTGGCAACAGGCATGGCATGCTAAAGACCTGCTTTGAGGAGCACCACACAACAAACAATAAAATATGTCAAAATGGAAGTGGGCTTATACATACAGTATTTTAAGGCATTTGCTTACAAATGGACATACCCATGGTAGGCTTTTGTAAATTATACTATTTGTTTCAATTGCACATTTTTAAGAACAAATAAAATAGAAAAGTTTGTAATATGTGACTATAATAATAATGTGACTAATTGCTGGATGGGGTCAAATAGTGCTTCTTTCTATTGATCCATTTGTCCTAATCCCTCATTCAACTAAGTCCATTATCATGAGAAGAGAAATATTTTTGTGCTTAACAGATTTTCTGTATACACACTTTTAAACAATCTATAGAATGGGTAATATGCAAGAATAGGTTGTAAAATAGGGAAATAAAGTGGAAACATCATAAAGATGACTGATTGTGTGCAAATTAGTCATATTAGCGAAAGCCCCTAATGACCAATGTGTAATGAAAAATGTATATTATGCTTTTTATTGTGTTAAAACACAGGTCATGCAAATCCTGCTTCAGTTGTAGTGCTTCAGGACCAGGGACAGTTCCTGGTGCAGCGAACAGCACTGTGTAAAGAACTGTCCATGGTGCTGTAACAGTTGACATCCTTTACAATTAAGCTCTACATTAAACTGTGCCTGATCCTTAAATAAGAAGACAACTGTCTTAAAATAAAAGCTGTTAATGAGGTTTCTAATGAAAAACCTCATTTTGTTTCTTATTAGGATGTAGTTACATTGCACCAATTTTACAGTGTATTTACGGATTCCACTGTTATTTTTCCCTTTATTTTCCCTGTTATTTCTTTTTAACCTGTGTTGTCCGGGGTGTTTGCACAGTTTTAAAAAAAAATATATCAACATGTGTGCAATGTGTGTATATAATGCAGCCTCAAATATCTGCAGTCCAAAGGGAGTTTGAATTTTGAGTTGCTGAGGGTTCTGAAGTACCGCTGCTGCTTAGTGTTTAAGGGAATACCAGTTTCTCTTCAAACCTTTACATTCACTCATGCTTCTCACTTTTAATTCTTTCCTGCCTTATTCTTGTTCGTTCAGTGCTGTTGATTTGTTTCAGCATCTCTCCCTCCCGTTTTGTCTCTTTCTGGCACAGCCTCCTGCTGAGTCAGTATCTGTCAATCAAAAAGCTGCTACTGTTAAGTGCCGCCAACAGAATCCGGCTTAAGCTTGGGATTTTCCTCTTCCTGAAGAGACAGACACTGTTGGGAGAAAACTGCTTGCTTGTGATGCTGTTGCTGTTTTCTTAACTCATGGAGCTTCACAGTGGAAGACATTGACATGCTATGTACTCCAGCACTGGATTCACTGGATTCATGTAAATAGTCGTTCCCTATATTCTAATGAAATGCATGTCTAATACCTGTTATTATTACATGCATGCAGTATTAGAGTTTAAACTACACACATATTAACTACACACATATTATGTCTCAATTTTTTTCTTATGAAACTCTTGCATCACATATAGCTACGGTATATTATTGTTGCTCTGAGTTGCTGCTGAAAACCTAGCACAATACATTTGGATTTGATAAAAGGCCATTGTGTACACTGTAAGTTAATAACTTTTATTACATTATGATTTGAAGTACACACAAAAGCTTCAAAAAAGATTCAAGAAAAATATAAATAAATAAATAAATAAATAATAAAATATACTATGAGGATTTGAGTGACAGACATATAAACATAGAATGGTGGATATTATTGCCTGTGTGTGGGAGTTTAAAGTAGACCAAGAAGGTGGCAAAGAACCAAGGCAGGACCCACATGGAGAAGGGAGCCCAGATGAATTCCAAGGGCAGACACATTTTGAGTGTGATGTGACGGACGCCTGCTGAAAGTGCTCGTCGTGCTGCTCTGTGCGTGTGTGCATGTGAGTAAATCTCTCCTGGTGACAGAATCAGTACAGAGGCGTTATGGCTGTGCTCAGTGAGCTGACCTCTTCTATCATCACCACCGCCAACACATATCACCACGCGCAGATGTTGGTGTTGTTCTCCTGACTTTGGACTCACTTTTCTGACCTGCATGTGTCTCTTTAATCTATTTTACTAATATTACTTTTAAAGGATAAAGTTTTGTTTCTACTGTTTGTGCTTATATAAACTGTAATTGCAAATTGTAACAGTAGCTAGAAGCTTGTTTACCTGGGTCTGCTGGGTAGTCTGTATCTATGACACATACCATCTGGGAGGGCTTACATAGAAAGTGTTTGCAAAGGGCAGGTACTTTAAATAAATAACGGAAGTTTGTGAACTCACAAATCTCGCAAACCCAGCTGCTGGCAAGGTAAGAAGCCTTTAGCACTTGAGATATTTTATTTATACTGCAAGAAAAGAGGAAAGATTACAAGTTATACATTTTTAATACTAAATTAGGCAAGACTGTTTTTGAATATGATTCACAGCCTTGTGCTAAACACACATACAGTACAATGTATTATTTTTTAGCAGGATTCTTTTTGTGTTTAGCATAATCTTTGCCCTCTCCACTCTTGTCAACGTTCCTTCCTGCTCACCTCTCAGCTGCCATCATTCACGCTTTCTGACTCCCATCCTAATTGAGTTGTGTGTTGTCAGCCCCAGCAGCCATATTCACGACTGCCTTTCATGGCTTTGACCAAAGAGTGTGTATGTCTGAGTGATGTGTGTGATGTATGTCCAGCAGTTGCTCATGTCCACGTCTGTCTATGGAGTGCTCATACATCACCCTCTGAGCCCCAGCCACATAATGGAGCAAGGGCAGAGGAGCCCAACGATGAACACGATGAAAGAGAAATAAGAAAGTGAGTGAGATAAGGAAATCTTGAGCCACTCATAATTTACTACAGCCCGTTTCTTATTTACTGTATATTACAAACAGGCTGTGAGACCATTGGTTTTCAAGGCAATCTGGCTTTAACTTTTCCTTAAAAATAACTCCAAAAACATACACAGATACAAAATCTTTGCCTTGCTAACAGGCAATAATAATAATAATAATAATAATGGGTTGGATTTATATAGCGCCTTTCTCAGGGACTCAAAGCGCTTTACAGGTCGTCCATTATTCATTCATACACAGTCACACCGGTGATGATAAGCTACAACTGTAGCCACAGCTGCCCTGGGGCACACTGACAGAGACGTGGCAGCCATTCTGCGCCTACGGCCTCTCCGACCAACACCACATACATTCACTGCACATTCTTACACATTCATACGAGGCAAGGTGGGTTAAGTGTCTTGCCCAAGGACACAACGACAGTATTTTTTTTGTGGGGAGAGCGGGAATCGAACCCACCACCTTCCGGTTGAAGGACGACCGCTCTACCACTGAGCCACTGCCGCCCAAATAATAAATAAATAATTCCTTCTTGTTAGGTCTAAAATGCAACATTAAACCAAAAATGTGATGTGTGATGAGTGTCCAAACAGCACCAATAGCAATCACTGAAAAATAAAATGTCAAGGATTTTATGAAAAAGATAAAACAATTAAACAAAATGAGCAATGAATGACTAAACATCAATGTTTTAAATATGTAAGACTTGTTCCATCAGTTGTGGAATATTATAAATGTCATTCTGCCCCTCTTTGTCTTTACATGTGACAGAACAAAAACAATCAAGATTTGCGTAATTACTGTTATCTGTATGTGTGTACTGTAGGCTGTCTTCCTCAAGGACGCCCTGACAGTCAAGGCTGTATGGGTTTTAGGCACTTAGGCTTATACTAAACCTTCGTACTGTCAGAACACTGGAACATCGGGTTAGAAGGACATGGACATTCCACACATAGAGAGACACGCTGATGAATGGCAATGCTGGAAACTCACGCAATACAGCCTTTCATTGTGTGAGTGTCAGCAAAGAGTCAGAGCTGAGTTGAGAGTTTAAAAGCTGACATGGGGCTAGGGCCAGATGGTCAAAAAAGAGCAAAAACAGGGGAAGAGAGTGAAAGACCCATTAGAATGTGTGTTTTATAGAAGACTTTGTGGAGGAGTCTGTGGAGGATTGTGACTAGCTGTTAATCTCTTAAACAGGTTTGTTCACTATTTTTTGATAAATGTGTGCAACAAAAAACTCCACTAGGTGGCTTGGGCAAAATCTAGAGTACAGCTTTCATTGAAAAACTACACAAAGTAGCTTAGCTTAGCTTTTTGTCATGTTGTCATCGCTTCCTGTTAGCTACAGATGCGTTGAAGAGAGCAGAAAAGTCAGATAATTGTGTGCATTAACACAGTGAGTACTGATGCAAAAGACTTAGCCAAAAGACAACTTTAAGATTTTTGGTTTGGCATTAAAAATGGCAATTTTAAGTGAATACCTAAGTGAATGCCAAGTGGAAAACTGCAGTGTGCATATGTTTTGTTCTAGTCAAGTGAAAAAAGACTAAAGTTTTCTAATAAACCAGAAATTCAATAGTCCAGTCTTTCCACACTTCTTCTTCTTCATCCTTTTCATTCTCCAGGTGCAGCAGAACAATTTCAACCTTTCTCTTTACACATGCCTACCCACTCAGCCAACATAAGCTGAGTTTGTCTGCTGCCCTTTGAGTATCAAAGGCTGAGGAAACCCTTTATCCAATAGCCTTCTATAGTGACCAAAGCCATGTTAGGTATTGGTGAAAAAAAAGTTCTCTTGTAGTTGCACGTTGTGTAGAGTGAGAATAGATGCACTGCCCAGATACTGTAAGTGTCCTCCTGGAGCACCATCATAATTTGTACATTGAACACTTTTCTTGTGAATCATAGTGTGTTTCTGAGGTCCAGACTGGTCTATATTGTCAGTTCTCTTAATTAATGCCAACCCCATCTGTGAAGGAAATAGAAAAGTATGGGAAAACAACAACAACAACAACAACAGTCAAAGAGAAGAATGGGGACAAAATAAAAATAGCTGTGTAAATGAGATAGAAAATACATGAGAGTAAAACAGGGGACAAGATGAGATGAGAGGATAAGCGCGGCTAACGAGCTAAATGGAAAAGGGAACGCAAAAAGTGTAGAGACAAAACACAGGGGATGAGGGATAAGTGGAAACTCCAGTGTTACGGCTGCACTCTCAGGACGGCTTGTGCGTGACAGCCATGTGATCGAAGGTCTTGAGTGTCACAACACTGCCTGTGCTGTGATAGCAAGCCATTCATCATCGGAGCATCTGGTGCCCTTGCAACAACACACACAAGCACACTCAGCCAAAGTGAATGTTACCTTTGCTCCTGCTACCCCCAAACTTCCCCTCTTTTCACTTTACCTTCCTAGTCTTCATTTCTTCATTATCTGTCCACTCATTTTTTATGTTTCCTATAGTGTTTCTTTTTGCTTATCGTTGCTTCTTATTTACAAAATCCGCCGCAGAGAAAATGATTATGATTGAAACAAGGGTTAGCGCACACCAGTACAAATGCAGTTGTGTGCATTTTACAACAATGAGCCAGAGAAGCTTTTGAAATTACTAGATTAGACATAACAGAAGCGCTCATTACACTCACACTGTCTCATTGTGAACCCTAGGTTTTAACAACAAATGTGATTCAATACACGTTTTAATAGGCCATTACTGTCAAAGGAATTGGCTATAGCCTATTATTCTAAATGAGCTCCTGCTCGATATCAATATGGCACTTTTTTTCAGGAGTCTCGCTTGCTTGGACAAATGAACTGCTTGTCCTTCTGCAAATTATTTTTATTGTAAATGACTGCAGTTAATCAGGTTTCATGTCTGAGTGTGGGCATTGATTGACAGGTGGGTTTGTCAGCTCAGTCAAATGATCAGACAAGCTTTTTATTGGAATCTCGCATTAACAAGAGATTAGAAAGGATTCTTGTTGTGAAGTTTATATATGGCTAATGTTCAATTTCAAATGCCAAGCCTATATGTGTAGGTCAACATTTGTGTTGAATTTTCTGTAACAGTAAGAACACTGTGTACTGCTGACTCTAGAGAATTGGTGGTGGCCTGCTACCAGTAAACATAAATCATACATATTACTTATGGTCTATAATGAATATGTGTTGAAATATGACTTTTAAACCTGGGTTAGTTTGTTTAGTCTATTGTTTGATAGATGCATTTTCAGTCATATTCCCCAAACAAATCAACCTGTTATTTTTACTGCACAAAACATAAAGCTTCATAAAGCGGGGTCATTACGGTGACAACATATCAGACACATGGTACTTGTAACACTGACTGTCCTTAAATATATCCAATGCACTGAATAAAAAAAAATCAAAATTAATAAACCCACATTGCTCATAAAGTTGAAGATTGAATATACCAAAAAAACATTAAGACCACTGAAGCGGAAATGATGATGTTTTTTTCTAAGATGGAATATTTGTCTTATAAGTCATGATACTACAGCCCAACAAAATCTGACAAAGGTAGTGTGTGCCTTGGCTGTACTGCGGAGCTGTCCAAATATCAATATGAATTCAAAGAAAAGCTGAAGACAAACTCAAATCAAATTGGCTTTATACATTACATCAGATGAGCCGATGTTCCTGAAAGAGATGTAGAAGAAAGCCAGCGCTGGATTAACACAGACAATGGACATTTAGCCGCGTGCAATTGAACCTTCTCCTCACGCTGCTGCAAATATTATGGTCTGCACCGTTTATTACTGTAAATAGTTTAGCGAGCCAAATGAAAGAGCATAAGCCCACTAGAATGACTTTCCTATAGGGACAAATCTTCTCTATTCAAGCGCATGCATCCACAAGTTCATAATCATCCAGGTTATTGGCTTAATTAACATGAATGCGATGGCTGTAATGAAAATAATGTACTCTGTTCCTGAGATCTTTGAAGTGCTGAACTAATTTTGAAGAGCATCTGAGCATGCAAAGCAATAGTAAACATTTTGCACAATGGATAAGCGGTTACCATCCATCACTGTCATCGGGAGCTTTGTGTTCTGATGCTGGAGGTCCTTGATCTGTTCCCCGTTAATAAACAGGACATCATATAGGCCAATAACAGTAAGCACCGAGTCCATAAACAATGGGGCGCTACAAATTATATGTGAGATTTCACACTGCATTGAATTTTAAATTAGTATTTGTGGTGCTATCGCTGAAGCACAGCTTGGCGTGGAGACACCTGACTTGACAGAAATACCCCCATATAATTACTCACAAAAAAGCAGTGAATAAGAAAGACAATTCCCCATCCCAGTGGCCCAGTGTCCCGCTCCACATAAACATTGTAATTAATGAGGCTAAACATGGCACCATTGTCTTGGCTTCCTTTGGTCTTTAAAAACTTGAAATGGCCACTCCTCACAAAGGGGACGCTCACACTGGAACAGTTAGATATTTTTTACTGTTCAAAAAAGCAAGGAGTGTTTTGAAAGAATATCAAATGAAGGCAAGGGGAAGGGGAGCCGGCTCTGGATGGACACACAAAATGCATGGCAACACACACAAACACACACAGTAGTCCAATGTTCCAGCTCATTTCAGCACAACATCATCCAACAACACAGACGCCTCAGAAGTGTCTGGTGCCACACTGGTTTTACCGCCATGGGAAGCGGAATCAAAAAGCCAATTTTCTTCAACTCTGGCCCAAAAGTTTTGTCTGTTGGTGTGTGTGTGTGTGTGTGTGTGTGTGTGTGTGTGTGTGTGTGTGTGTGTGTTTGTGTGTGTTTCAAAGCGATGACCTCTAAACAGGTCATCAGAGACATGTATGCTCCATCAGCTCCAATTTGCTCCAAATGTTTTTCCAGTCATCTACACAATTTGGCTCACATCATTTCATGGGCACTTTTAAACAAAATAAATGATTATAGTTGTTAAGCACAATCTTAATGCTTTCAACATACACCATAAAACCCCCCAAAAGATGTATCCTTTGTGGTTTTAAAATATACTCCTCTGGTAACACAGCTCCAACAATTTCAGTAATGAGATTGGTTTTCAATTCAATTTCAAAGGGAAATATTTATAATGACAACCAATAATTATCAGTCCAAATGCAGTCTACATTCAGTGCAGTTGACTCAAACTCACTAAATGACGGCAGTGTTATTATTAAAAGCTGAAATACCCTATATATTAAAGAAAATGCAATATTACATGTAATCCAACCAAGTACATCATTAAAATATCTTAAGTAACTCTAGTGGACATACACAACATGTGCTGGGCTTGGTTATAATCTGAACGTCAATATAAGACCAGGAGCAGTCAATAAATAACCACCATTAGCGAGGAACCAGCCTGCTGACATCTACTCAACACTATAATTATTAGGGACTGGACATTGTGACAGACCAGTGTTGACCAAACTAGATGATAAATGGCAAATGTTGGACCACATTGACCTTTAGACGTTATCGGCGTTCACGACTGGAATAATACAACTCTCTTATAAAGAAGGTGTACAAGCCATGGTAAGCTTATGTTAGCAATTTTACAATGGGACAATGTAACATCAATTCACAAACTTACATGTTATTAGTATAGTGCACTATATAGTGACTAGGAAGTGGTTTTAGACACAGACACAGATATTATGTCAGTCGGACAGCCCCCCTCCATGAGCCTGGGTCTGCGTCAGAATAAAATAAAGGAATTATAATTGAATAAGATGACATGCTTTTGGGGTTAGCTTCAGCAGTGTTTCCTATGTCAAAGATTAGTGAATGTGTTTTTATGTCATTGTTAGTGTCTTTTCTTCGAATGTGTGGCCGCATGTCCCTTTGCTCTGCTTCCATCCCTCATCAGACAAAAGAGCCAGGGCTTGGCACAGGAGCAGAAGAGGTAAAGCTGCAGGGGTCGCAGCTGGTCCCTGCATGAGGACCTGGCACCAGACAAAAAAAAAGAGCAATGAAAAGATGAAATTGTGAAGAATGGAAGATAGAAGATGGGCAGATGGAGGGCAAATGGAGAGCTAGAGGGAGGCAGAAAAAAGGATAATGATGATGAGATTTGAGCTGGTCAGAATAGAGTACTGGCTTGAGAGAAGGGAAACTGATTGAGCCCAGAGAGTTATGGAGGGTGAAAAGAGGGGCAGCGGGAGGGAGACAGATGAGGGGACAGCAACAGATGGGTCCACCCATGTAACTCTCAGCTGACCACTTGTTCTTTAACGAAGAGGGCCTCTTGGACTCAAGAGACAGGCTTAAATGGGAAAGGAAACATGAGATAGACGGGGGTCCTGTGTTCTTCATTTTTGCTCTGTGGTCTATCTTTGGTACAGAAAGATAGACTCGATCTATCATGGGCAATACAGGGCACAATGTCTCAGGTGTCTTGAACAGTGTATATCAATTCTGTATGGCACAAACAAATCTAACCCTTGTTTAAATCTAACCCACAAATTTATGAATTCATTCAAATATTCTCACTGTGCTTATCCTTATCTTTATATGGGTCAACTATTCCGGCTAACAACCATTCACTCACTTTCATTTTCTGGGCATTTTAGAGTCCACATGTATGTCTTAAGCATGTCTTATGGTGGCGGGAAAAAGGTGCATCCCTGCAGAGAAGTCCTCTGTATTTAAAGTTACACGCTTAAGACTATTAAGATTATATTAAAATAAACAAACAAAATGTACCTGATCCATTTTAGATTTGTTTATGGTCTTTGCACAAGGTTATGATCTTTTGAAATCAGATCCAAACCCTATATTGACGTGTTTGTGAGGTGTTTGGTTTGCCTCACATGCCTCGGATGTTGTGAGATTGTAGAGCCATAGTCAGTCAAACAAACCACTGGATCTGAGAATCAATCTGAATTGAGCAGCAATGCTTGCAGTCTTAACAAAGCCTTAGAGAACTGCCCACACTGTCCTATCAGATGTTTGTAGTTGGCAGTCGCCCCAGACATCTGTCTTTCTGTGGTCACAGTGTGCCAGACTAGACCTGCTCTGCCCAACCCAGGGTCACTGGTGTATAATACATCACAAATCTCTCTCTATCCCACTCTCTCTGTCTCCCAACACATGTGTGTGTACTCTGTCAGTCTCTGCCCTCCCTCCATCTGTCTTTGCCTGCTGCTGTCTCTTCTGGATCCATGACTACAAATGTGGGGTGCACCGGGTCAGCCTCACACTCCACATTGCATACATTCCACTGTCTCTAGTAACTTATATATCCTCTGTACACTAGTTCTTTTGTTTTCCAATACAATTCCCTACCAGTCCGCTTTGTTTCGTGGCCTGCTGTTTCTTCTCTACTTGCACCGGCCTTCCTCTCTCCCCCTGCTTTCCCTCCTTTTGCTCCCTTTCTCGCCCAGTCCTTCTGTTCGTCGACGCACCAGCAGAGCCCCAGGGTTAAAACATGCTGGCATCCAGTGATGTGCCAGGTGTGTGTGTTTGGGGTTCATTACACAGCTGACATCTGTACAATATGTGTGTGTGCAATATTTAAGTCAGTGTCATATAAAATGTCACATAACATACGAGACCTACCAGCTGTAGGCTCACAGCAGTGTATACTGCAAATGTGAGTCTCCCTAGTCATGTTTGAACTGAAAATTACAATTTCTTATCAACCTTTGTAAAAGTGTCTCACATAAAAAAGCTAGGCAGTGTGTTACATGTGATTTGAATTTGCCCACAGAAAGATATTTGCAGTGACTCTGCTCTTGTATGTGTTCGCTCTGTAATAAACGGGCAACCCGTTTGGGATGTACATTCCTTGCCCAAAGTCAACTTGACTGTGACTCCAACCCCTTGGTGACCCCTGCAAGGATAAGCAAGACAGAGGATAAATGGACAAAATGGAAAAATGCCAAACATGCTACGTCTGGCGGTGGCTGCAGTTTACCATCTGTGCATGTTGCTATTTAGAGCTTCCTAGTCATGACAGTAATGTGTTGTTTTCTCAAACTTCTGTGACTCATTTGTGCAAGCCTGATTGTTGTGTTATATTTCCTGGCAGCATTTATTTGATAAAAAACTATTTGATTAGCCTATTCTTCCAGGTCCTTAATGTGTATTGCTGCTATTCCAGCCGTGACCATAATAAACGGCCAGACATGCTTTTGCTGTCACGATGGCCATAATAGTCCAGACACAATCAAACAGGCATTAAACTGCTTAATGGTTATGAGAGTCTGAACAATATAATACGCT
Organism: Neodontobutis hainanensis; assembly: GCA_024349245.1. NCBI lineage: Eukaryota > Metazoa > Chordata > Actinopteri > Gobiiformes > Odontobutidae > Neodontobutis > Neodontobutis hainanensis. The sequence goes on from JALDNG010000023.1 coordinate 3,515,932, forward strand.
GTTAACACTGTCAATCCAATGACTTTGTTACCAGAACAACCTGTCAACCTAATTGCTATTTTAAGAGGTTAACTGTCAAAAACAGGTAGGTACTTCAGAAATCTCCTCTGTTTTCTCCATTAACATCTACACTAGTGAAGTAAAAAAGGAACTAAAAAAAACACAAAATCAGGAAACCCAATGCACTTGATTATATGTTTTAACATACACAAACACACACATCTTGCAGTATTTCACACACACACACACACACACACACACACACACACACACACACACACACACACACACACACACACACACACACACACACACACACACACACACACACACACACACACACACACACACACACACACACACACACACACACACACACACACACACACACACACACACACACACACACACACACACACACACACACACACACACACACACACACACACACACACACACACACACCCACACACACACACACACACACACACACACACACACACACACACAAAGGCAGACACACGCCACACACGCCATGATTAAAGACCAATGCCATCTGGCGCTGTGAGGAGAGAAGAGAAAGCACCCTCATGGATGCTGATGCAAGCCCTGAGACATGTCCTTTATATCCTGCTTCCTCCCTTGCATTAGTTTCCTTCTTCCTGTTTGCCTAACTGCATCCTCCGTTTGTCGGAGTACTCCTGTGTCTCCCCCCCCTGTATCTTCTGTCCCTTTTCCCTGATTAAACACTGTTTTAAAAGCTAATTATCCATATTTCCTCATGTTTGTGAAAACATGTGGGGGATAACCTGTATACCCGCCAGGTAACTGTATTCAACCGGAAACAGATGTTCAGAGGCAGACATCGCTGCTAAGAGCTACTGCGGTTGTGCGTAAAGCCGATTTTCATTAAAACGAGTTAAAGAATGATTTATACCACACACAGAAAGGTTTTTAACAAAAACATGAGGTTGATTAAATCAGAGCATGATTCTTACATGCATATTAGGTTCCAATTAATATTTTACTTTAAATAGTATTTTATATTCAGTAGCACTAGTTCCCTTTTTCAAGTTTAATGAATTTTCCTGTTTTACCAAAAAGGTTTTCCGTTTTAGGATTGGTATGTGCCTGTTAAAATTTGCTGACACAGGAAATTGGTAAAGCCTCAGTCACTAGTCAATTACCCTTTCTTTTTGCTTATCTTTGTTAACAGAAAAAAAAGAGCTATTGTAATCTTTTATTGCGCTGTCGGAGTGAAGACTTATGGAGACTGTGCATATTAGCATTGCTTTGGTTACAGTTTAAGCTGTGTCAAGTCCAAGCTTTCTCTTGGCTTTCCAAAGCAGTCCGCTTTTGAGATACTTGAAATCTCCAATGATCGTTTCTGATGAACAAAAACGAGCGGTCGGGATCTGATGACATCTCTGTCTGAGTGAAGGCTTATGTAGCGGAGGGGAGGATGGTGCAAAATATCAGTGCATCCTCAAGAAATGCCAACATTCCCACATGTTATTATTAGGGTGACCAGATATCCCGCTTTGTGCACATACTTTTTTTTTTTAAATAAATCACACAACCTGCAAAATTGAGACAGTGTTGTGATTAACGGTAGAGAATTCAAGAAAGATCCAGCTCTGCTTTGTTGTCCAGAAGTAATGAATCAGGATGGACCGTCGCCACTGTGTCACTGTGTTCAAGTGGAGTGCATGGCCAGTCCCACTGTCTATTTGTATAATAATAATATTAACTATGATGTCTTACACAGCTCAGTAAGGTGTCTCACATTTGGTTTGTAATGATCTTTAACCACTTGGCCCCCCTCATTACTTTTTTTATTTTACTTTGTTTATCCAGGAAAGTACAAATCTCTTTTGCAGGGGAGTCCTGTTCCTATGGGGTGGGAGGGCTAATATGTCTTTAATGGTAGGGGAAACCTATGCAGACACATGGAGGACATGCAAACTCCACACAGAAACGACCTGGTCTGACCGGGGATAGAACCCTGTACCTCTGCCACACGTGTCGAGTATAAACATGCCAAGCCTTTGTTTGAACAATGCCTCTAAAAACTATGAATGGTAAGTCCTAGCGACCTCCTCAACCTGTTTTAAATAAAAGTGTTAAATAAATCAATAAATCTCTGCAGCCTCAGTCAAAACAATTAAGCCGGGCACTTAGATTCTTTGCATTTTTTTTTAGAAATGGCAAGTTCTTAGCTAGGTTTTTTGACTCAAACACTTTTAACCTTGCCTGCATATTGGACAAATTGTGTATGCGTCTTGATAGCCAGCCAGAGACCACTTCTTCCAGACTTTACTTGTACAACTAAACAGCCTTGATCTTTAAAAGAGAAAAAAAATCCAATGTTCCAAAATGTTCTCCCTCTAATGTGATGTATAATCTGTAGTTGGGGGCGACACACCAAAGCAGCAAAATAAACACTGTCCTCATTCATCTGCAAGTTTAGTTGATTTTGCTCGCACTTTGTAAAACATTGACAGTGGAAACAGCATTACTGTGAACACTGAAGGCCAGTAAATTCATTTTCATGTGCAACATATTTAGGGGAATATGATTAAAGCTGACCTTGACACTTCGGATGTTTCTTTCACTTCTAAAACCAAAAGATTACACAACTGTTTGTTCTGCTTTACATTGGTGGTCTCATTGCCAAAACTGTCATGATGGGACAGTAGCACAAGGCATCAAAAACATGAATAGAGAGGAAGTGAGGGCAACGTGCCCAGCCACCTCAGGATTAAGCTTTATTCTGGCCCCACTGAGAGACCAACATGTCGCTGCCAATTGCTCACTTAGCGGACCATGGAAAGGGGCTGTAATACTATTGCTATAACAAATCTGCACAGAGAGTGTCATAACTTAAAAAAATAAATAAAAATACACAAGACACGGCATTATTGTGTGGTTTTGTTTGGAAAATTTGATATACTATGGCCAGCAGTATAGTGTGTGTTCTGAGGTCAGTGGAAGTGCACCGAGGCTGTGCCAGAACAACTTAAATTAAATGGAATCTTCTATTGGTGTTAATCTACTTAAGCATTGTATAAACTTGCCTTTTTTGTTGTTTGTCGTTGTAGTTATCAAAATGTATTCATTGCCTAATTGCAGCCCCTCATATAGATGTTACCTGCATTTGGTAAAGATTATTAGACCCTGTATTAACACTAATATTAGTGGCACTTATACTGTACGACGTAAAGGTTAAATACTTTCGCAGAGTCAAACTAGCCTATACTTCACTAATCTGGGTAGACTGTATTTTAATATGTCGAGATATGCTAATCGCCAGAAATGTTATGCTGAACACCTACTTAAATGCAAACATAGGACCCACCATCTGTCCCTTGGGCTCCAGAGGAGGAGGTAATTTACATGATTAATTACCTATACCTAACAAGCACCGCACTGCTCGGGGCTCCAAGGGATCCTCACATCTTATGGTGCGCGTGTGTGTTGATCTTTTCAGCCCTGCTCTACACTTTGTAGTCTAGTCAGGAAATAATCTATAATTAATGGTGCACTCTAATTTTTAGCCTGTGTGTAAGGTATAGGAAAAGTGTACTTGAATTTAATTCAATGTTTCCATTGTGGATTTCCACAGATTGTGCAAAAAGGCTTTTCCACAATATTCTCATTAGAAAAAGGCCTACAAATCAAATCTACCCATTAGAGTGATTGTAGTTTATATTGTTAAAAAAAAAATCTTTATTGCACTTTACAAAACAATTCACCAAAAAGGCTTTATGTTGACTTTTTTGTGTCCTCCCTGTTCTTCTGTGTAAATAATGAGCTATTTAAATGTTAAAATACTTCTGAATAACTGAGGATGCTCGCAGCATAAGTATAAATGCTCTCTCTTATAGCCTTTGCAAATGTTATGCCCCCAAAAAAAATAAAATGTAAAAAAAAATAAAATAAAATTTGTTGAACTCTCAATAATTCTGTTTGGATTTTTTTTTTTTTTTTTACTGTTTCAAAAAGCTTTTCTTCTTGCAAATTGTATAAATCCAGTTCCTAACGGCGCACAAGCAACTGTTACAGTAATACACCTACTTCATCTACACACCTTCATATCTTTGCAGTGAAATATAAAGAGCTGCGGTATACCTCATTGTCTGCCCTTCTCATTTTATGACTGACTGGAGACATATGGACTGGTTCATTGCTTGTAATGTGGCATAATGGCGGCATCCACACCAGACATATGCGCTTGGGCAGGAACACGAGGGTTTGTGCCTAAGTGCATTCAGCTGCCAGTGTGAGGGTGACCATGTGTTCAACTCCATATTTTAATCCGTAGCTTATATGTGCCGAGAAATAGACTTGTGACAGACCTCCACACAATGCCAGTTTCGGGGTTCGGCACAAATCTGAAACTAACAGGCTCTAGACAGCAGACACCAGCACACAATCTCAGGGGAAACACTGTCACGTTCTCAAAGACATAAAATACCATGCACAAGCACTCTGAATAACTATAAATGAACATGTATTAGAAAACTAACGAACCATATCCTTGGGTTCCCCATTTTTGCTCCCCAAGGAAAAATCAAATCCCCTGAGTTTAGGTTTGTGTGATATGAGGTCATGAAAGATAAAATAATTTAATATGTTTTGTCATAGTGTTAGAAATCACACACAATTTTATAATAATACAATTAAATTTGCGTTCTTCCACATAGCGCATCCATCCATAAGATCCATGAGGCAAACATGAGCGAATGTGACACACAGTGGACAAATGCCAGCAAAGACAAAACAGATACACATGTGCCGAAAACAGAACGATGGTTTATGGCATATGTAGTATAATGTATAAATATTAAACAAAAAAAAAAAGAATACATCAACAAAAAACTAAAGTGTGGGCTGTAGTAAAAAAACATATATTTATACTGTATTTCTCTGCCTACCCCTCTCAACATTTAGTCCTAACAAAACAAACTAGAATAAACTCACCAGTAATGTTTTTATTCCCACCACCATCACCGCTTTCAAACACACTGAACCCACACCAACACCATCACCCACACCACCCTACACCAACCCCTCCTCCATATAGCTCCATATTTTGGTTTATGGCTAGAGATTATTGCATATGCAGTTTATGGGCTCAATGGTGCACCATGGGTCAGAAGAAGAGCACTTTGAACCACAAGCACTAAATGAGAGAATAAGATCCAATGTTTTCAAAATGTTAAGGATATAACGTACGTTAGCCGACAAACATATACAGGAAATCAATTCCAACTCACTTACCCAGTGAGGCCTGTGGGGAAATTACAAAAGAGCTGCATGGTTCATACTAGATTGAGATATTGCTTGAAGCACAGCTGGAGCCACAGTTATATAAAATTGACAAACGTATGTATGGTTTGAGAAAAAACAAAACAAAAAAAAAAACGCCCCAATGATGATTTGACATATAAAATAAAATAAAGGAAGCATTTTGTTGTATTCCATGGACAGTAATTGAGTTGAATAGGAAATGATATATAGATGGAGACATCAACAAAACAATCTATTGATCAGTTCAACTACAAATGTATGAAGAAGTTTGCATTTTATATTTACCTCTCTCATCCTCCCAACATTTACGTGCAGTAACGTGTTGCCTCCATAAATACTCACTGATACAACTGTTCTCCCATTTCTTTAGACAAACAAAACAATTGCCTCTTACTTACTGCGCCATTTTATCAAAGCATTTATTCTAATCACTTCAGGCTCCAACAGCAAACAAAGAGAGAGTCCGGTCACCCCAGGGGCCGACTCTATGCTCATTTTCTCTATGAATCATAGCTGACTGATACTGTAATCAACTCACCTCTCATTGTTTGTCTACAATAAAGAGGCGGCGGGAGAGAATAAATAGGGGTCTCAAGTTGTTGTGTGGGAGTGTGACAGAGAAGATTGCAGCCATACATCATAGAAAATGCACAGGTAAGACAAACCTAATGTGTCCAATGAGATTTATTGTGTGTTCCCATGAAATCCGCGGCAACAAACAGACATAAAACTGTTGTTGATCTATGGAAATGTGCAAATGAAGTCCAGACATTCATCATGAAACATCAATTCAAATAAAAACGAAATGGCATCAATAAAATATGTAGCGTGTTATGTAATAATCACATCCCCAGGTCACCGGGAACTGTGTGTTGATGTGTGGGCATTCCTCTGGCAGTGGATGTGAATATAAAAGCACTTACAAGTAGGCGTGTTTGTGCATGGGAGTGGGCATTTTTTTTCCGTAAACAGCGGAAGTTTGTGCGTTAATGAGTGGTAAGTGCGTTTGTGTTTGAACCGCTGTGTGTTCTTTAGGCACGTGGTGAGCGTTTGGTACAGATTTCTCAAGCCCTGCCAAATGTTTCTGTGCCAGTGCCTGCTGTCGGCTCCACCTGTGCCACAAAAAGACACACACGGCTTCACAGCTGTTTCATTTCAGCACAGAGGGAAAAGGACATGCTTCAGAGGTGGGATTTCAAAATGTTCAAATTTGGAAAATATGAGAAATCCGTGAAAATTTCTGAAATGTTTTATAC